>JAHWXV010039838.1:0-13364 GCA_024586415.1 Phrixothrix hirtus
CACACACACACACACACACACACACACACACACACACACACACACACACACACACACACACACACACACACACACACACACACACACACACACACTTATAGTTTCCACACAGCAACTTCCAACTTCTAGTGTTAGATTGCCTCAGATTTCGAAATGAGAATTCCTAATATATACTTTCAAAATGTCCGACCTAAATGTATGCTTTCAAAATGGCCGACACTACCCAAGTCGCACAGTGTAAGCGATGTGGCTATCACTGGTAGAATAAGGGGGGCGGGGTGTGACTTGGGTAGAATGCATCTCTACACCCACAGATGGCAAGTTGCAAACCTAACCTACATCAAAAACTACATTTCTACACATAGATGGCGCGTAGTAAAGTCGCAAACTTAGCCTAACAATAATTACATAGCTACACACATAGATGACGTATGCGCTCACTTTTAAACAATGGGGCCCCATTTCTACCGCTGGGGAAAAGTCCATGGCCCTATTGCTACACCTAGGGTTCAGACCAAATTTAACACCTAGGGCTACGCCTCTCAGACACTTAAGGCGACATCTTGGGGCCCACTTCGCTTCCAAAATGGCCAACCAAAATGTGTACTTTCAAAATGATCGATATGTCACGTTACTTAAGCGCCCCTACGTGGATGATAGGGCTGTGCTCCTCAACCAATTCAGCGGACATCTTTGGGCCTGTTCTCTACTGCCGGGGCAGAGGCCGCGGCCCCATTTCTACACCTAAGTTACGCCCCACTCCAAAATCTAGATCTGCGCCCCTCCAGACACTCTAGCACTCATCTCGGGGCCTTCCTCCTATCTAGAACTCCCTTTGCTGTTCTACTCTCCAGCATTATGGAGGTGTCGCGGAGTGCCGGTGTACTATTATAGTTTCTGTATGATTCAAAATTGCCCGACAAAGTGATCATCACTCTTCACAAATATGTTTGCATTCAAAACTTGTATCTGGTATTACGCTCTCCGTAGCATCAACTTCCGTGTAAGTGTAGTGGTAGATATAGCACACCATTATAACTAAAAAAAACACATAATTGCACTTTCATTACACATTTACCACAAATTACATTCACTTTCAACAATTCTCTTCAACACTTGAATGTAAACTGCACTTAGGTTGAAACAGGATCCCGATTATGTTATAAATAACCTTGATCTCGTATATCTTTAATCTACATCCTTTATCTGATGTTAAATGCTAAAGATCAAGAGCCGAAGGCGAAAGTCAAAGAAATCTGTTAAATTAAAGAACCTAAATGAATGTAACCATAACGAGCACTGGTAACAATTCAAGTATTTTGCGAGTACATTGACCACTCCAAAGTTGGATAGAAGAGTCTTTAGCACATAAAATTAGTTCGGCCTTGATCATGGGATAAGAGGCAAGGATCAAAGAAATTAAAAGCTAAAGTAATTTAATGATAACTAGTACCGTTAACAAATCGATGACTTCATATGTACACAAGCTGCGATAAATTTGATAGAGATTTTTCATCACATAGTGATAGTTGCATTCGCTTCATCCCACGATACTCTTTCCAATGATGTCCTACATGACCCACCCCGTTCTGATGACATTTCTGCATTCCTAACACGCTTTGCCCCTGTAAGTTGGCCGTCACTAATACTTGGATGATCTAATTCAACTCAAATCATTAAGCGCATTACAAAGATAACGGACATGACTAACTTAGATTTTTATTTTTAAGTTTAGATGTGATAAACCCACATAGTAAGAAGAGCTTTTGTACAAAGAATGTTGACGGTATTTATTAAATCTGCAAATCCGAAAAAATTTATGACGAAATATGCGTTCAGCCTCAACAGAACGAGATGGAGCAATTTACGCACAGCCTGGCGGTTGTTGGAGGGATGGGGGTGGATGGTGAAGGCTTGGGGGAATGAAGTTCGGTGCAAACTATATCGTTTGGTGTGGGGTACGATACCCGATAGAATGGGCTGGTAGATTCTGATGCGGGAATTGATGGGGGTATAGTGGGGAACTGTTAAAGAAAGTCGTGCTCAATTTATTGGTATGGTATATTTCTGAATTGTACCTACTACCCTAGTAGCACAATATATTCGCGGGACATACATTTTACATAGGCCTATTATTGTATGTAGGTTTTTAGGGCGATATAATGCTTTCTATGTTATACCTATATTTAAACTATATACTTATCCTTTAATGCTGTGCTACTGGGGTATATACTAGGATAATTTAATTAAACGAACATAACACTATAAAGCTTCGTATTTTATAACTATTTCCAATAAACAAATTCGTAGACGGAATTCTCTTTGTTTTACAGTGAGTAATTACTTGACCTTAAATGATAAGGATACTTTTATTCTAAAAATATCTAAAGCCATATAAGCATAAGATTCAGTGTTGTTTTGAAATTGTTATTGAAACTAAAACAGCCAACACTACGTACTAGAAGAGACATATTTTTAGGTTATTAAATTCAATTAAGCGCATTCTAAAAATTTTGCAGATAAAAACATTTTATAAACTGCTGGCATTTGCCACAATTATTCATTACAAACAGTAAATAAAACAACAAATCTATTTTCTCAAATAACAAATTAAGTTAACATATTGAATTGCACATTTATTGTTTACTAATAAATGGGTGTTTTACCTATACCACCACCAATAAATAACCACGCACGCAGGCACGCACGCACTGACGCACGTACGCACGCAAGCACGCACGCACGCAAGCACGCATGCACGCACGCAAGCAGGCACGCACGCATGCGCTTACCCACACACACACAGACTAATTTTTAAAAACATATTTTTGGATTCAGGGGACCTGAAAACGTGTATTTCCGCTAAAAACTGGACATTGAAAATTTTGACCGAAAACATGACTTTCTCTATGTTATATTTCATATACATAAGAGAAAGTAAAAATAACATACGGGATTTGTATTAAAATCATCCGACATAGTTTAATTTACAAACAGATAATTACAAGTGATAACATTTAAATTTAATACAGTTGTTTCAACATGGCTTTCACAAAATAATTACGGAATAGAACTACCGTAAAGCCCTAAAGTGAGCCTTTTTAATTCTAAAAGGTTGTTTACCTGTTAAGAGAAAATTCCCCTTTTTATTTTTCTTTTTAATAATTCCGAAGTTCTGCAATAATTGATATCAAATTACTACGTAAAGTTAAACCGCTGATAATTGTTTCCCAATCTTTGCTAACTTGAACAAAAGTTTCAAAAACATATTCCAAAGGAACATTGGGTGGGTTTTGTTTTATCAATAAAGCTTTTGGTTTAAAAATAATGAAAAGAAACAACAAATTAATTGTATACAATAAGCCATAAGCCACCTGCAAAATAAGTAGGACTGGAATAAGCGTGCAATGATATGATCAGAAACTGGTATAAACCTTGTGACAATACGTATTGCAAATCAGAGGCTGTCAAAACTTTTCCAAGAATTTTCTAAATTCGATTGTTCCAAATTAAATCTGTTTAATTTTTTTTATAATTATAATACAATGGGGGTGCGCAAAAGACGCATATAATATTGTAACAGGTGACGAATAATAGTTATATGCGTATGAGCTAGTCAGTAAACAGTGGTCGACTGTATGGGTGTTTCAAGATGAACCGAACTCAACAAAAGTTGTTCACACTCGAAGAACTTTGAAACAAATGGTCGCCTGTTGTTTCGGAAAAGCTGGCGATGCGGCAACAGTGCTTTTACAGGAACGTAAAACGGTCATTCCTGAATGGTACAGCACCATTTGTTTGTCCGGGGTTTTCAGGGAAATAAGGAAAACAAACAAGCGCTGTAAGATCATTCTGCAACATGCCAATGCGCACTTTCGCGCATCTCGTCTAACAACCGACAATTTGAACAGCCAAAAATCAAATTAATGAGTCATCCGGTATAAAGTCCTGATTTGGCATCCAACAACTTCTTATTGTTCCCGAACGTCAAGAGTAAATTGCGTGAGCAACGGTTCTCGTCGGGAGAAGAAGCCGCCGCCCGCCGATGCGTAAAAACCCATGTTTTAGAGATGTTTCAAATAGGGTGGTTAAATGTTTTGACAATTGGTTCGAAAGAACGTAAAAGTGTACAGATCATGAGGAGATTATTTTGAAAAGCAATAAATCAATTTTTAATCATAAATTAATGTTTCTTTATTATTAAGCTCACAATAGAAATAGTGCCCCTAGTACAAGCGAAAAGATACGGATAAATTACACTAAATGAGGAATGCAAGTCATAGAACGAGTACAAAAACGGGAAGCATTGAGGACAATTAGATAACTAGAATAGTAATAGGAACATCAAAGCAACTAAATAAGACAACACTTGTAGGGACTGAAAATATAAAAACTATACTGGTATTAACATTTTTTGCTCATTTTGGTGGTACAATTAAACACATAGGGAGTTCTAAAATAAGGAATAAATTTAAAACTGATAAAAGTTAGATGCAATTTTTTGTAAGTGTTAATGGTCGCGTACCAATCTTAGGTAGATACTTTATAACCAAACATAATGTAAGGTTAAATTAGTTAAATTATTGTAACGAGATGATGCCGTGAATAAGTAAATTGAAAATAAAATTTAGAAGTTTATTTTAAGGAGGAATAGCAGAATTCAACAAAGACGAGGCACGCTTAGAATTAAAAACCGAAGAGGTAGTACCAAAAAATATGAAATCGGATAAATTCCTTATGCAATTATACAAAAAGTGAAAATGAACTTGAAATGTTATTAAAATTGAAGATGATTTTGTAGCTAGATTGTTCAGAATCAGTAACATCTATAGTACCGGTGGTTAAACGTGATGGTACAATAAGAATATGAAGAAACTATGAGGTACCTTAAATCCATATCGTCAAGTAAATCAATATCCACTATCTATAAAAGTGGAGCTTTTTACAAAATTAAACGGTGGTAAGAACTTTACTAAATCGGACATACGCATATCAACAAATGAAATTGAATGAAAAATCAAAAAAATTAGTCACAATCACAGCAGATTTCGAATCGCATGAGTTTCAGTGATGGAAAATGTTATTTATTTCCTTGATATTTTGGCAACAACAACAAATAGGGAGATGTACGTATAAAACTCGACGAGAGCATTAAAGAATAAGAATGCTCAAGATTAAAACTCCTTAGATAAATGTCATTTTTTCCAAAAGTCTGTCAAATATTTAGGATATGCGATAGATTAGAATGGTGCCCAGGCAGGAAAAGAAAAAATATCATCGACCAAAATTGCAGCAGACTACTATCCAAAATTAATTCCAAATATTGCTTGGAAACCACATTTACTACACAAGTTATTTAAAAGCCATGATAAATGGAAGTCACCGCTAGAGTACCAAAAAGCACTTTCCATATTAAGAACTTTTTAATATTCGATAAAGTTTTAATGCATTTTGATAGTCAATTGCCATTAAAATTAATTATAGGTGCATCATACTATGGAACGCTGGGATATTGTGTCATATCTGAGGGAAAATGGAAAAACCTGTTGCATATGCATCAAGAATTTTAGAACCAAGTGAACAAAATATTCACAAATTGAGAAAGAGAGACTTGTAATCATTTGTGGCTTATCAAAATTTAATGAATATCCGTATGGGAACAAGTTTAATCTGGTAACCACTCTTGAATATATTTAGTCCAAAGAAAGGAATTTCGCAGCTTGCAGCGAACAGATTAAGACGATGGGTAGTGATTCTTCCAAATAATAACTGTGACATTGAATATGTAAAATCGAACAACATAGACCTAACTTTTTATCGGGTTATTTGGGTAATAATTACATGCTTCCTAATAACTTGTAAAATCTGTACGAGTTCATATTATTAATTTTCAGTAACGGATAGGTGACTGTTATGTACTTGGACATAATTAAATTATTAATCCTTTATGTTAGGTAAATAGTTAACATTTTTGTAATAGTTAGTATTTCGAAGTTCCGCAACCAATGGGAATAGTTTTCGTGACTAGAAATATTACTTGAGGATTTCCTAGGGCTGATATTATTTTATATAGCGAGCTTTAAATCATTAATTGTAATTTTTTTCAATGCATTTGTAAGATGTATATTATATTGTTTTGTTCTAAAATATTTGGTATTTAACATCTGTTATAAATATTATAATGAAAATTAGAAGCAGTGAAAATCTGATGGAAGATTCTAGAAACATCCAGTACCTTTTTCTAGACTAAATAGATGATGTAATCTCCAAATGACTCATTGCAGTGATCGATATCTGTCAATTCAATTAGGTAAGCAATGAGTCATAGCATTACAATTTCATAGTTCCCTATATTCCATCGTTGATCCTTTTTACCACTTTATATGAACCTTCCCAAGATCTTTGTAATTTGGGAGATATACGTCGTCGTCGCTTAGGTTGGTAGAACAAAACTAGATCATTGGGTTGAAATCCTCTTGCTTTGGCACTTATATCATACTGGACTTTCATTCGATCGCTGGCAATTTTGAAATTATTGCGAACCCTGTCATATATGAAATCTAGTTTCTTTCGTAAACTTTCAACAAATGCATTTACAGCGACTGCTCCTCTCCCGGTTTACTACCAAACTCCAAATCACGCGGTAGTCTTATTTCCATTATTCCCTTATTTCGTGTACGACTGATCGACATGCCATTAGAAACAGATGAAAGTACTGGTTCCAATCTCTTTGATGGTCCGAGACAACTTTTGAGAAATATTTTCCCATTTTTCGATTCATGCGTTCTACCCTTGTGCCCTCCTGATGGACCATCATGCAGCTGTCGTAGAATTTACGATACTCTGTTTTCGGAGCCACCAACTGCATTCGTCTTTTACTTCCATCGTCCCTTTCCAGGGATATTTTCAAAAGGCCGTCCTGAACTTTCAAGGAGCCTCATTGTGACCAATGTGCTTTAACAATGGGATTAAATGAGGCCACTTTCTTCCAACCTAGTCTTCGACCTTCATTCCTCCATTTTAATAGCACGTTCAGGTCTAGGTCATTTTTTTGATCTTGTTTGTCATTATCTGTGTACCAGTCGTCGTTACTTACGGTAGTACGGTTGACAAGAGGATCTTCAACTTTTGACTCCAACCGAGTACAATGTTTGCAATCCCTATTTATGTATATTCACATTTATGTTCATCAATAACTTACAGCACAAAATTCTAATAAAAACTAACTAAGAGAATTTAATCTGCTGTTTACATAGAAAAGATAAATTACGGAGCAATAGTGAAGAAGATTCCAGTGTATTACTCATAATAATGACGTAATAAATTGTAATGCTATGACTAATTGCTGACCTTATTGAATTGACAGATGTCGATTACTGCAATGAGTTATTTGGGAATTACATCATCTATTTTATTCCAGAAAAAGGCATTGGATGTTTCTAGAATGTTCCATCAGATTTCAATTGTTTCTAATTTTCCTTACAATACATTTTTATTCTATTTCATATTTATTATTGTAGACATGGTTTTCCTAAATAAATTTAACTTGGCCTACTGCTAAGAATTCCTCATTCTACTTCACAATTATTTATTATAACTTTTTTCTACTTAACAATTATTGGTTTGTTTTCTTTAAATTCGGGTACGGATTTTAGACCATAAAAAATTGAATAAACGTTTCACTAATGAAGGAATAAAGTTTTGCACATTAAACGATACCACTAAATTATAGGAATTCATTATAATGCATAAAAAATCGCTTTAGATACTAAACACGGCATTATATAATTCGCTCTAATACAAAAATCGTAAATATTCTGACAAAAATTTAAAACACTATTCAAATTGCTCTTTAAAATTCCACAACCGTTTCAATATATAATTAGGTAAATACCTTTGAGAGACAAATTATGTAAACCAATTTTTGATACTAATTTATTATCACGCTTTTTAGAATCCTAAACTATACATAATTTACACCGAAATGTTCATAAATTTTGTAAAAAAAATTGTTACGCGTTCTAAAAGTTGTACACCGTGCAAAGGAAAGGCAATAAGATGAACTTAAAATTGATAACGAGACAATGTCACAGTTAATTATGTAATACAAAAAATCAAGAAGTATCAGAATGATGATCACATTGTGCAAGGTTAACATAATGTGTGTATATAAAAGGTAAGTAGAAGTTTTGCTGCTTAGTCTTCTACAACTTGTGTTAACGATTTTACAGGAAATGGCAAAATTGGAATTCGTTGTTCTTTACTTCGTAGCCATTGCATTCCTAGACGGGGGAAAGTTGCGTAAGTGTTTTTTAGAAGTTACTTAATTATAAATTTAATTAGTTACTATGTTGTTTATGTCTTAATTGGTTATTAATTGATAAGTATATTTTAACTAGAGGAATACTTTCAGGACGATTCCTTTAATCAATTTAGTAAACGACGCCTTTTGTATACGTTTCCTAAAAATGTTATAATTAATGTTATAATTGCCATCTTTGCTGTCCCTATCTTATAACTAAATGAAGCATCGCGAATGTAGCAATGGTCCATTAATTCATAATTATTAATTTAATATATTCATCTCTATATGAAATATTCATCAATCACTAATAGAAATTTAAAGTAAATATTTTGAACATAAATCTCCGTAAAACTATATATTAATCCAATATATGTATTTTTACTATTTAGCTGTAATTCTTTTACATACATAAGTACACATATTAGTATTGAATTAAATTGAATTTGCATTGATGAGTGTATTTAAAGGACAATTTCAATAATTGAATTAATCAGTATTATCATGATATTATATCAAAGAAGTATCCTATTAAATGTATTCACATGTAACGAATTTAAACTACAAATATTATACACATATATTAAATTGCAGCAAGTTATATCGTACCTTGTAAGTCGTTAGATCCTAATTTGAATGAATGTGCACGAAAGCATGGACAGGAAGCTCTTATAGAAATTGTGAAAGGTAAATTTTTAAACAGTCTTTATTAAAAATGTTTACAGTATAATTATAGGAGATCCTAAATATAAAATTCCAAACCTGACGCCTCTGAGTATTCCAGAAATTAATTTTAGAAGTGGTGAATTAATTGTTGACCTCACCAATGTGAAAATTTCTGGTTTCGACGAAACACAAATAAAGGATGTTAAGTAAGATGCAATTACAATATAATTAGGTACCTATTTATAATTGATCAATTTTTAGGTTTGATTTAGAAAAGAGACATGTTTCCATTGTTGTTGGAATTGAAAGAGCCAATTTATTGTCAGACTATAAAATCGATGGTCGAGTTTTGGTTTTACCAATAAAAGGACAAGGAGCGGCAAATATTACTTTTGGTAAGAAAGTATTTATTGACTTGCTGAAAAAACTTCTATCTTTGATTTAGTGGGCGGAGAGTACAATTATGTATTTGATTTTGATTTCAAACAGAAGAATGGTGAAAATTATATATTAGTAACTAAAAATGATCTGACTTACACTACCAGAAGGGCGCACTTCTATTTTGAAAACTTATTTGGTTCGAATAAACAGTTAGGTAAGAGTTTTGTGTATTAAAATGTTTACAAATTGAATTAAGTTAGTTCTTTTTCATACGCAAGGTAAAATACTGCTAAAGCAATTCATTATGTATTCATTCTAATCATAGGTGACTACATGAATCAGTTTCTAAACGACAATTGGAAAGAAGTTCAACGTGACATTGGACCTGCCATTACGGAGACTATAAATTCAATAATAACAAACATAATTACTACAATTTTTATTAAAGTGCCGTATGATGGTATATTTATTTAATAAAATTTGACATAACATAATTATAGATTGTTATCGTTGTAATTATACTCGTACAATATTATAGAATGTATAATTTATAAAACACTCATTCATAACATGTTATTTTTTTATTCATGAAAATAGACATTATAAAGAAATTGTATATCTATTTTTCTGTATTTGATTCTGTGAATTCACCAATAAATGGTTCTTTGGTTTTTTGTCTAAAGCTATAAAAGAATTTTAGTTCCTCTTTAAATTGTTTTTTAAAGGGGATTCCTTTCCATTTAGATATCCTCCACGTGTGTACCAACAATTCTACGCACGTAGAAAAAACACCTAGTAACGTCCCTACAATCAGAACGAAATAAACACCTCCTAGGTTTTTTAAATCTAATGGCGTTGCTACAGGTTGTCTTTTCTAGAAACACTAAAATTAGTATGGAATAAAGTTGAATACAGCAGTACCCAATTTAAAGAGATAGGTTAGTGTATGGCAGCTTCTATTCGATAAAATGAGCACTACAAGTATGATAATTACTTCGCATTTGCCACCTCCTCGTTTTTCTTTCCACCATTTCGTTTTTAAAGCTGCTAACTTTCCCGATTCTTGTAATTCCAATATAGCACTGCTTAAAGTATGTCTGTGCTCCGAATCTAGAAGGATAGGCTATGAAAGATATAATTTGGAAAAGTAAAGGTACCACCTTTCTTCATTGCTATGCCATAACCCTTTTCATCTAGAGCTCCTCCAACTTGTGTTAAGTTGCAATGTCTTTCTATAGCATATTCAATACTTGTAGATTCCATAAAGAAAGCATAATTTTCTTGTTCCACCATTTCAATCCCTTCGTCGTTTGTTTGCATCATATTTTCAGGATGCGCATTCATATACTCTTTGATTTTAGGATAAACGGAGTAATTAGAATCCTAGAATATTTATTTTAATGGTGAAACTATTTAGTCTATACTTACTTGGAAAAAATTTCTTGTTGCTCCAATTGCTTTTGCACCAAATCTTATAGGATTCTGAACAACCAGCTGCTCAACATTTTCAAATGGTGTAACAAGTTCTTCCACTGTAAGGAAGGCAGCTAAATTGGCGGTATACGAAGACACCATAATTAATATAAAAAAGTACCAAGCGCCAGAAGCCATACGCGTTGAAATACCTCTACATCATCTTCAATTAAGCGCATTGTAAATTTTACCTTGGCATACTTACATTGGAGCAACTTCAGTACCCTGCTGCATAAGACCCCCAATGGTAAACCATAGCGAATTTCTGAAACTATATTGGTTAATAAGGTAATCCGGTTCCTCTTCACATGGGAAAGGATTAGTCCATTCATTAGGGCACAGTCTTCCCATGATAAAGAAGCTTAACGAAACGCAAATACATGAAACTCCTATAAATATCCAAACTTCTCCAGTAAATGGAAAAGCAAAGGTTAGCAAGCTTGGTGGTGCCGGTTCTGGTTTTCTGTATAAAATGCTAATACCTAAATGATTTTACTTCATAATTAATATTTAATCCCGTTCTTGCGCAATAGTACCTAAATTCATAAAGGGCATTGTGAAGTCTACGGCTTTCTCACGTTCAGATGTAATAGTTAAATCCGCAATTGCGAAATCAGCCTCCTGAAAAGCCGTACATTTTTTAATTCTGAATTAAAATTTGAAAACAATTGAATATTATATGAACACAGCACTTGGCAGATTTCTACTTAGACCTCATTATATTAGGTATAATTGAGACATTGCTAAGAAGTAAGCGATACAAATGATCTAATACAAAATGATTGTTGAAACACAATTTGTACTTACACCATTAATAATTTTTCCAAACATACCATCCCATTTTTTTAGCCTAGCGTTGTAAGTACCATACAGTCCATCATCTTGAAGAATAATTTTGTATCTAAATTGTAATTTCTTTGACAATTCATGAATTATATCAATCCCAAATCCTTCGAAACGGTCATTATCTATTAAGGTTGCACTTACATTTTTAAGCATGCTATGTGGTTCAGTCTAAAATTCTATTGACAACACTAAATTTAAAGTAAATGTAACCGTTACCAATGCCGTTATTACAGTAAACATTTTATTCTTTAAAGAATTTTCATTTACAAACGTAGGTTTCTCTATCGAAAAAGACCTGGTTATACTTAAACCTTTATCGCTGTTCCATGTACCCACTTTAACTAATCCCCCATATGAAAGTTCAATAATTTCCAAATGAAAATCTTTTCGAGCACCCGTTTCCACATCAAACCTAATTGGGCCCGTAATCCCTTGTAGGATTTGCTAAAATTCTTATATATGAATTACTTAATGACAAGTTATGCTTATTTACAGATTTCATATAATTAACTATACTCAATCCCTTCTCCCAGCTATCCGAAGAATTACAGTATAAAGGCTTGACATCTAGTTTAGTAGATATTAATAGTTCCTTTAAAGCTTGGTACAATAATTTCACTGCATCGATTACTAACGCTGTTTTGGTTTTTAATTTCCAAGCTGCTAAGTGAGGCAGTGCTTCTCTATCAAGTCCATTCCCCAAACGAAGTTCTTGTAATTTTTGTGCGACATTAATGATATAAGGATCTTCAGGATTTAACAGACGAAACTGAAACAAATAGCATTAATTGTTTAGAACTAGCTACAGCGCCATATTACTCCGGTTATGTTTGCGCCACCGTATTGGTATGCAGCTAAATCAATAGTAAACATGTCTAAATTAAGGATGATAAATTTGTATTCGTCAGTCATAATTCCCACCTGTTGACATTGCTTTAATACTTCCTTTAAAATATCTACGGAGCAATCAATAATATAATTTTTTTCGCCGAATCGTTTCAATTCCATTAAAGTATTCCTGTAATCGCCATCAAAACTCAATTGCCGAAGAGATACTGTGTATGTTTTATAATTATGGATGCGTAGAAGTTCTGTTATTCTAAATAAACTGTCATCGTTTTCATAAATAATCGTGAAACCTTTCCATTCATGACTTCGAATTATAGCCATGAAAGCGTTTGCTAATTCTATTGGACAAGGATGCAGGTTTATTAAGTAGTCGGTGCGTGTCTGTTGAAATTCCCAATGTGTTTCAATTAAAGGAATATCCTTTACATCACAAACTGACTTTATATATGGAACTGTAAAAGGTGATGTAGGACCGATAATTCCTACAAGTCCATCCTCTATCATAGAACATACCGTATAGGACGTCATTATGGTATTGAAGTGGGATACATATGCCCATATAGATTCAAAGTTTACATCGCTTTTGGAGTCTTTGTTTACCATATCTATAGATAGTTGAAAAGCTAGCCGATCATTTTCATCCTGTTCTTCAAAGAGGCCCCCTGTAAGTTTTTAAAATACAGTATTTTTATAATAACATATTTGTAGAAAAAATTCAGTCGAGATTGAAAACAATATTAAGTATGGCACGCTCAACTCTGGTACTTTGTACCGATTAGAGAGGCGGACATGAATTATTTAGTCAAGTATGGTTTCTTATGAGCTTGACTAACCCGATAATTTTAGC
>JAHWXV010039894.1:0-15091 GCA_024586415.1 Phrixothrix hirtus
TATATATATATATATATATATATATATATATATATAATTACTTTACGTAACTTTAAGTAACTTTAAAAAGTTGAGCTACAAGACACAATTTAAAATTACAGTTCTTAATAGAAGACGTTATGAAAGGCTATCTCTGAAAAAACAACTGAGGGAGGTGGGGATAAGGGATCTAGCAGTAAGTGCAAGTTGTATCCTTTGGCGCCAATTTAATTTAGCAATTAAACAGATGTTAAAATAATAAAAGATGATGCTCTTTAGAGTACAAGTAGTATCCGCTATTTCGGCCTAGAAGCACTGATTGAAAGATTAGATTTATAACAACATTCGTATAATTTGACAAAAAGAATAAATCACAGTAATTTACAAAATAACAGTTTCTTAGTGAATTTTGAATTTTAACAATCAAACTGAAATTTAAAGTATGAATATGATATCATATGTTCCCAAGACAGTGATCTAAGCGAAGTCATTAGTCGAATCTTTGATTAAGTACCCGATAGAGGTGTACTCCAGCTGAAAAAACCCGTCTCCACAACTAAACAAAACAGAATTACATTATTTCCTCATCGAGCAAAAACATTTTTTTTAAAGGCTGAAATAAGACTGATATTCGTGAACGCAATTATTTCGCAAGAGAGAAATTTAATCCCATCCAAGAATAATCTTTAAGAAGCAATAATATAATAATGAAATATAGTTTCTCTAACTATACGAATCAATAACATAATTCAAGATATTGGTTTACAATGAATCGAACTGATTGAATGACCACCGGTGATTTAATTAGTTCGAGACTAATGAATTAAATAATGAAGCAAATCATAAAAAAATATAAGAAAATTGAACAATCAATTTAAAACCCTTGACAGATTATAATTTTGAGCCAAATAATCAATATATAAAAAGATAATCAAATAATAACCCCAATAATGAATAATTTAGATAAAACCCACCTAATTTCGAAACCAAAGAATTCACATGACAAAATTTAACCGTGGCCGAAGCTATTCCCTATGAAATAATTATGCGATTGTTAATTAGATGCAAGTTATGAATGGGATCAAATGTCAATAGTGCAGCAAACATTTTAACGTCTTGTCCTCCAGACATGCGCAATACAAAGCTCGCAAGCAATATACAAATAATCAAAAGTTGACATTACCCAACCATAAAAGGTGGCCAATACTAAACTCAACAAAAAGAAACAAAATTTGCATGTACCTGCTGACTCAAATTATTAATTCCAATTTTATACCTTATTGCATTTGAAACGAATTAATCACAAAGTTACGGCCTCAGGAACATAACTTCACTTAGTAAACCACTATTCTCCCCTTTTTGTTATGCACCGTTTGTACAGTACATAATCCTAAAATGAAATTTTCAAAATCATCAAAGATAAGTAAAAGTAATAATTAATAAATTCAAAGAAATACAGACGTAATTTCAATTTTCATAACGGCGGTTATCAAAGTTAAAATTTACGATAGCAACAGATACGTGTGTACTATGCAAACATCGGACCAGAAATGCTGATGCTGGCCTTCAATACAAATTCCGCTAATACACGTTGAATCAGGATGCATCAAAACTATCTATATTCGAATATTACACGAAATAAAGTTATTAAAGGTAAACAATATTTATATTTGAATTAAAATATAGATATTAAATATAATTTTAATATGAATAGTTATCAAGAGTAATTTCCATCTAACAAATTGAGGATTAATTACGTAATTTACAAAAAAAAGCAGCTATTGGATTTTATAGAAATAAACTTGATAAAAATTGAATTTGTCTTTTCTTACTAAATTGTAAGATAAATGAGACGGAATCTAATTCCCTAAATATAGTTAAAGTTTAATCCATTTTATCCACAACGGAACTACAATAATTTCAACTAAAACTTTAATCAAATAATAAAAAAGTAACCGAGAAAAAACGAGTGTTACAATATACAGAGCGTTTTCTATCCATTAGGATAGATGAGACACATCTCACAAAATCCATAATCAAATTAGCGCCATCACAGCAGTTACGAGGAAATTAAAAATAATTTATAATATTAACGATAGACGGCGCTTAGCATAAGTATTTAAATGTCACTATGGCAATATTTAAAATTAATAAATACTAGAATGGCCGTAAATAAGATAAATGGCTTAATTTATTCAATTTTTTTCCTACCGATCCATTGCAATTATTTATTCAATCAACAAAATTACTTATGCCCATATGCACCGTACATAGGAACAAATCTAAATTAAGTAATCCTGCTTAAAATTAATCGCGTTTTCGTTATGCACCGTCACAAAAGAAAAGCAGATTAACTAAGCCAATGAAGCCACTTGGCAACGTCGGATATTTCCTTCTTTTTGAATATTTCTGTCAAATACTTCGAGTGTGAATACATAAATAACGGTATATTTGATGGTTGTTTTTAATAATTAGCAATAATGTATAAAATAAAAGATGAAATGAATCGAGTAGCTAATTTTACAGCTGCTGAAAAACGTTTTTAATTAATATTATAGTAGAAAAATATTCTAAAATATTAGGAGAAAGAATTTGCCTCTTCACAAATTCATTCATTTCCAAAATTTTTTTAAGTTGTATTTTATTGTATTTATTGTATTTTGTTAAATACTAATGATGGATTTATATCATATTTCTGATTCTGTGTACAAATATTTTAAAAATAATATCTGTATTTCTGCAATAGAACAGTTTCAACAATATCGGTACATTACGCATCTATAAATAAAAATAATTGATTAGAGATCTGAGTCGTTAGAGTAAAGGGCCAGAATTAAATATTTCGATAATAGTTACTTGACAATCAAGTGATTATTATGAGATAGATATGCAAATAAATTTAAATATTAAATAAATGGGCATCTCAGTTGTAATAATCGTTAGTCCTATATTAAAAGCTACTGATAAGTAGGTACCAATAGTTTGATTATAAATTTTCAAAGTAATCTTGAATTAATCGATCTGTATAATCAATTTAACGGTTAAAATTTTCGGCTTAATCGAGCGATGTTGGTGGATTAAAGTTAAACGTGTTTTAGTACGTCTTTAACTGCGGTGCACAAAGAACAATGAAGTTAAACCAGATTAAACAGCTAATCGAGATTTATGTGCTAGGGTGCCTATGGGCATTAAAGTATATATTTATTATAAATGCATATACAGTTAGAAATTGTCTATAGAAAACATTAATTTAGTATACAATAAGTCTCACATAAATGTGTAAATTTATATTTAATTATTATTTTAGACTTCTATACCGTATGGAAAGAAATACATGTAAATTTAAAGAATGTGTATATATAAGCCTTTATCACTATTAAAAACATACGGAGTCGTATAAATTATACTAAGTATTGTCAAAGTAACTTATAAAAATGATTAGTATATGTTTACTTAGCTTTGGAAAAATGTTCAGATGCACAAATTATGAAACATACAAACGCAAAATGAAATATAGCAATAGCAATAATCCTAATAACTTATCTGTTATATGAGGGCGGTCTGATTAGTGAGATGGTGCCATAATCTACGCATACGTGCCATTTTTCAAATCTATCATATGTTAGAAGATAGCTGTCAAAGTTTTAGTCAAATACATGGGGTTCTTTGTCTCTTACATTTGCTTAAAGTAAACGTGTTACGTTGTTTTGTGAATATGGACAAAAGAGAATTTTGTGCTATGATTAAACACTTCCATATCGCTGGGAAAAAATTCAAAGAAATAATGTTCATGGCGAATCTGGGCCATCATTTAAGACAATTTGTTTCTGTGTCAATGAATTTAAATGTGGCCAAAGATGGAACAAGATCAGGAAGTTCGAAAGTCTGAAATGGTCACAAAAGTTCATTATCTTGTTTTAAATGATCGTTGATTAAAGGTGCGTGTGATAGCAGACACTATAGGTATATCTAATTAACGTTTGGTCGTATCTTACATGAACACTTGGGTATGAGAAAGCTGTCAGCAAGATGGGTGCCGCATCTGCTAACTGTGGACTAAAAACGAAACGCGTAACAACTTTTAAGTACTGTTTGATCTTTTTTAAGTATAATTCCGCCGAATTTGTGCGTCGATTTATTACCGTTAACGAAACGTGGGTACACCTCTATACTCCCAAAACAAAAATGTAATCCAAACAATTGCTAGAAACTGGTTGCAGTGTACCGAAGAAAGCAAAAGTGGTTCCATCAGCTAACAAGGTTATGGCTACCATATTTTGGTATGATTGTGGTGTTATCTTTATAGATTATCTGGGAAAGGGCAAAACAATCATAAAAGGGTACTACGCGTACTATAGTCCAATTTTTTGTTTCCAAACTTGAAAAAATGGCTAGGTGGAAAAAATTTTCATCTAATTAGGAAATGATTATTTTGAAGAGTTTGATACGTCCTGTTATAGTGCAGGCATTAAACAACTTGAACATCGTTTGAACAAGTGCACCGAATTAAAACGGGACCATGTCGAAAAATAAATGTAAAAAACTTGAATAAAGTACTTTTTCTTGTACTACTTACCTTAGTTTTCAAACCACCCTCGTATTATAAACCACAAATCAAAAAGCTAGAAAACCAAAATTTGACAAAGTAAATTATTGGTTATAGGCATGGATGTAAAAAATTACATAAATTCAAACTATAGTTAATAAAACATGTTATATAGATTTCTGCATCAGCGCCTCTATCACACGCGTTTAATGGTTATTAGGAACTGGAGTTTCTATCCTAAAGGGTTACGTTTGCTATGATTATAATCGTAATTATTTAACAGAATTCAAATTGCTTTAATAAATATTAGTCGTTCAAATTCTAATCCTTTATTGGAAATGAGAAATTAAATAACATGCCTATGTCGTAATAATGATACGCTATTAGAAATTGACACATAATAGGAACGGTTCCATTGTCTAAAAGTAGCTCCTCATATAGCATAAAAATTGCGATTTTAAAAACTGATACAGTTTCGCACGTTTTCATTTTATTTATAATTAAGTTTAAGAAAGACAATTTAAAGGACTTTAAAAATTCGCGAAGTGCGGGAAACATTTAATAATTAAAATAATATATATATAAATGTTGAGAAATCCAGTAGCTTGCCTAATTAGAATTAGACAAACTACAAATGTGGTATTTATAGAAAATAAGGTGGTTTTGCACCACTTTCAAATATTTTGCGCAATGTTGCGCAAGTTCAATTATAGCAAATTATCGCGAAGCGATAGAAAGAAATAGCAAATGAATTTACGTTTTTGGAATAAAGACACCGCTTCCTTGAATCTTCGAAATCGAAGACATCAAGTTGCATTTTCGTGGTGAGGCACGGCAAACAATCAAACGTTGATTTCAAATATATGACTGAGTCAACGAACCTGGTTTGCATTTAGAAGCTTGTAAATGCTAACGTCCTCTCTGTTCGTGTCTCGTTGCTAGGGCGACAAACATCTTCACTGAGAGATGTTCACGATCCTCTAGTTAGCTGGTTGCTTGTGATATAAGATACCTAGGTTAATCTGAAATCACCATACAAGTTAAGCGCGGTCGTTTTGAACTGTTGCGGTAGTTCCCGCATACAGGTCTGACAGAGACGCTCCGTGTGAACTCGATGATGCGAGCTTTAGATGCTCGTATCGTAAGAGCTAGCATCTCCGATGCATTCAAATTGCAAAGGAAAATGTACCAGGAGTACATAAATCCTTAAGTTGTTTTCAAATCGCTTTTTTATCAATGTAAGAAACATTAATACAAAATTCGTTTATTAGACGACTTCTAAAAGCATCCCAGCATTTGTTAAGACCTCTAAAAATTCATTACCGTTGATAATAAGCTTCCTCGCGAGAACTGTTAATTAATTTCATTGATACTAACTCAGTAATGTCATCCGACCGTTATTAACATTGATATTAGCTAAGACAAACTAACTGCCATCAATAATAATAACAAAATATATTTGTTAATTGAACTTAGCGTGATAAAGTTTAATAATAGTCATCACTGTTGTACATACAAACAACATTTAAATAATCACTCCGTTTCATTGATTTCACTTTGTATGTAATTGTTTTAGAATTAGATGGCTGGATAATACTTGTATTATTAATTAAATCCTTCATTATTATTTTGTACATATTTGTACACTGTAATTAATCATTCAGTTATTTTTATTAGAACAATATATGATTTCTGAAGGTTTATCGCCTTGTTATTTATGATTTAAGTTGGCTAGATATAACCGATAAATCCTGAATAAACCCGCCCGAACCGATTATCTTCCCGGATAAGCGAAATATAAATAATTTTTCTTTTGCGAGGTAAGCAAACAAAACCGTAACGTCACAATTGTAACGACACTTTGGGTTATATCAATAACAAAATTTGTCCAGGTTGATTGACTCAGCAAAGACAGGTCCAGAAGTTGAGTAATAAGACATAAATAAGGTGTAGTTTTTGAATACTGTATGCTACGGTTTGCAGGACTCTGACTATTGTTTATTAACATTTGCCCTTGTTTTGTGCTTTTTAACTTAGGCTACAGCAAAAATTGACCGAAATGTTATTTAAAAACTAAATAATCATTTTAAATAAGAAGAAAATGGGTTTGTCAATATAAAATGATAATTAAAGAGGGAGAAGGATACAGGGTAAGGATTTTATCTAATGCAATCAATTAAAGATGGACTAAAGATTATTTTACGTAATAAAAGTATCATAGAAAACCTAGACGAGCACGGCTTCGTAAAGAAAGAGGAAATTTTAACAAAAGAATGCAAAGAATTTTAGTAATTTAACATTAAAGTTTTAATCGTAATCAAAGAAAGTCTTCTATACTTAAAAGGATGTAAGCAAAAAAAGACGAATAGAAGAGTAAACAATCTTGTCTTAGGACAAATAAAATTGACAGCTTCAGCACAAATGAAGACTGATAACGGATTATTTAGTTTTTATAAGTTAGGAAGGCAAATCTGCTTATCTATACAACAAAGGGGTGATAACTTTTAAGTTTAATTATAGAGAAAGGAATGTTAATTTAGAAAAAATATGTTAATCTTTATTCTTATTTTGAATTTAGGTAAATAATTATACGATCAAAATTAGAACCAGTAGTCATTTAAGGATTTCAATTTAATCTGTAGGTTTCTTAAAACTGGATAAAAAGGTTATAAAAGAAACTAGGCTT
Source organism: Phrixothrix hirtus (assembly GCA_024586415.1). Taxonomy (NCBI): domain Eukaryota; kingdom Metazoa; phylum Arthropoda; class Insecta; order Coleoptera; family Phengodidae; genus Phrixothrix; species Phrixothrix hirtus. The sequence goes on from JAHWXV010039894.1 coordinate 7,212, forward strand.
CGAAAAACAAGCAGTTAATATAAAATAAAAACATAAGTAATAAACCCGCGTAGGTAGAATGTTTAATCAAGTGAAATTGGCATAACTAGTAATTAGTTAAAATCGTTAAGTATTAATAACTGAAATTAATAAGTTGAAATATCGGACGTAATTATTTCGATTCAACTATTACCAATTAAACCTAAAGTGCAAATAGTTAAATAATTAGTGTAAAACGTAACGAACATTCATATTTTATGTAAAAGCAATACGAGTAATGAAAATACATAATTCGGGTTAAAGAAACTTAACGAAAATTTAAAGTGCAATTGCCTGGATGATTTATGGGTGCATATTGTAGGAGACGTTAAATTGGATTGACTTTGTACAAAGTACATTTATTTTTGTTGATCTTATAAACGCTTTTCGTATGCTATTTGAATGAATCTTTAATTAAGTGTTGATATTCAAATCACTTAACAACCTTAAATATTTGAAAGTAGTTGAAATTAAACCTTCATAGTAATAATCTTGAAGGAAACAGTCTGTAAATTTTGACTGTTCTTTTCGATTTGGAAACGACCGCCGAACATGAAAATAGAAATGGGCAAAGCGGTTTAATTAATTATAGCTTACTTTAATTTAATGAAACAATTAGTAATTTTTGATTTGAGTTTAGATAGCTTCTAGGCCCTAGAAGACAAAGTATTTTAATTAAATTAGATAATTTAAATATTTAAATTATTACTTGTAACGAAAGTACAATTAAATTGATTAGCCCATCGTTAATTTGGACCAGTAGCAGTGGCAACGGGTTCAACACCCAAGTAATAAGTAAGAATAACTAACAGTTTATAATTTTCTCTTTGTATTATAAATTACAAATAATGCTTCAATGTAACCTTGTGAATATTAAATGAAAACCAAAAATTGTTTATTAAAGAATTATATGCAAGTTTATACGTAAATTATATATGTACCTATACCAAAGTTAACTGTTGGAAATATAAGACATATTCAAGCGATTTTAATAAACTCGATATGTGTTAGTATGTGTTAGCGTTCAAACCATTTTTAAAGCGCTTTAGCATTTTAACAAGTTTACAATCTTTTATACTTTTATTTAAATTTAATTGAAATGTTAAACATAAGAATAACTTTGTAAATAACAAAAATTTAAGTATTATATAAACCACAATAAAGTAAAATTCATCTGTGCAACATTTTAAAATTTCCTTATGAATAAATAAATAATTTAACAAAGCTCTTGAGTACAATACACCTTCACGAATAACTGAGGTTCAGCAAGGGTACAAATAATATACATAATATGTATAATGTATTTAGTATAATCACCTCTTGTAATCTAACTTTTGGCAAATATTTAGTTCTAATTCATAAGTCCGTATATAGATTTATTTTCTAATTTGTCTAGTTAATACAAATAACTACTTAAAGTAATTTGCATTTTATGACCGACTAAGCATGATGGACAGATGTCACTGACGAGTTTTAAAATTAAATATATCGAAATAGAAACGACAGAAGCCATAATCTTATTTTACTGCAAAGTACTCTCAAAATAGCTGAAAAATAACAGTCATCACTAAACCAAATATATTTGGTTATGATGCGCGAAATGTACTTCAACCTTTTATAAACACAACAAATCCGTGTTTGTAATTTTAGTTACGATTGTTTATTTTCAAATTAGATTCTAAAGGTGTTAGGTAGTATTGAAGTTAATAAATACATATTATAGATAAGAATATTGTTTAAATACATTTTACTTATTTAAGGAAACAATAAATTGTATTCCCACTTGAAGAATCAGCTCAGTATTTATGAATTATACCTTCGGTTTCCTATTTGTATTTGAATTTTGTTTATTATTGATCCAAGTTCATACATTAGATTGCGACTGCGTGGCGCCAGAGTGAAACCAATAATGTCTAGAATCGTTATATAACAAATTCAGTAAATAAGAAGTAGTGTTCTACTAAGTGTTACTGAAAGTATTTTAAATACAACAAAAGGATCTAAAACTAAAGCTTCATAGCTTGTAATAAAATGTTGGTAAGTATATTATTAATTATCTCTTATACAGAGTGTAAAAAATGTAAAACACAACATTTAACACCCGCGCATCTATACTATGCAAACAAACATGTAATAGTTATTTATTTATCAAGCCGTGGATGTTATGACCATAGATCATATTTAAAGTAGGAGTATTTTTAAGTTCCAGAGTCATGTCAATTATTAACTTTGATGACATATGATATACGTATACAATATTTTCCGAAATCGCGTACATTTTTTAAATGTGTTTTATTAATTTACAGTTTCTAAAATGTTATTTTTACAATCATTTAAATAACAATCAAGTCTGTTAGAGTAGATCATGTTTGTGTGTTGATCATGAAACTAGAAAATATAATTAAGTTTCATGCATAGTTGAATTTAAACCAACTCGGGTATGACTCATCGATATATGATGTCATAAAAATAGTCTTGGAATCAACTCTTGCCATTACTTTGACAAGGTAGATCTTTCTTATTTCGCACACATATTAAAGTTAAAACGTAAAATGTAATTTTTATTACAACTTTAAGTTATAGGTATTTCCACGATTGAATCAACTCATTAGAACGTCTGAACTGTACTTAAGTTAAATCACACAAAACAGAAATGCCAATTTTAGCGGTAAATTTAAAATTTTTGTCAGCAGCGCCACTGCTTGCAAACGTGTTTGGTTGGCTAAACCAATCCAGTGAATGATCTTAATCGTTTAAATTGTCATACCCTGTTGTAAACTATAACTAGCACGCCTATCGATAAAATGTTGAACTAAAATATAATTTTATGATCAGATTTACCGGCCGACCAAGATAGCTTGAGCTCCAGCTAAGTACGCGCAATGGAAAATGAATCATCCTTAAGCGAGAGCTTACTTTCATTATGTTTTCATAGCGAGAACATGTGTACAATCCGGTGAAAACGATTACTTATTGTTTTTAATAAGTTTATATGTGTATTAAGGTTAAGGTCTTCTGTCAATTGTTTCTTTTTGTTATCATTAGCATTTCGAATTGAAGTTGACTTGAAATGAATAAATGCAAAGTACAAAAAACCACATTTACTAGAAATACAAAAACGTAAGTGACATATTCTAATCTGTAGTTTTTTCTATTACTGTAATAACATAACAGATACTAAAATAGTTTTGTACAATTAAAATTGTGTTACTAGTCATAATTAATGCATTTTGTTTGTGATTTTATTTACCACAGTTGTAACTTCATTGTCAATCGTCACATTTTTAAAGCATTTGCTAACACTGCAAATTATGTTGGACTTATTGTGAAGTATCAAATTTCTTTTTTGTTAAATAACATCTACATTAAACAAGAATATTATATTTCTATGTAAAACCTGGTAACTTTTATCAGTAATTATGTAAATGCAAGCGTGTCCGAATATTAAATTGATTCACTGTATGTAGCAATTTTGCAATTTAAAACAATTTTTTAATATTTATTTCACTCTACTAAAAATAGAAACTTCGATTTAATCTGAAAAAGTATGCGTAAGGTTTACCTGAAGAGTGTAATAACAAATATTTAATTTAAACTGCATATTAATTTATAAATATCTCTTACGTATATTGTGAATTCAGGCTTAAATTACCATCACGTGGGAATTAAGTAAACTTGTGTCGGGGATTGTACTTCTGCTACTCCGTTTCTACTGCATTGTGTTTTTCTCTGTCTCGCTTCGTGCAGCTCAGAACCCAAGCTATCTTGGTTGGCCTGTAGATATACAGTAAGAATCAAAAGTCCATACCCACCCTAAGGTATAAACTGGTTTACGCTCTGTAAGCTTATCGGTGTTAGCACACTCCCCTTTTCAAATAGGCGAAGTTACTAGAATACGTAGTTATATTACAATCATAGGGTGCATTTGGTAGAAAGTAATGATTACCGAACGAGTCGATAAATTCGAAGTTTATCTGATGGATGCATAAATTGTGGAAGTTTACGCATTATGAATTATTTATTTGTAGTTGCAAATATTAGGAGTTTATTGACATTTGATTTACAAAATTAATTCCATTACTAGTCTTATTCTGTACCGTTACAATATTATTCTCATACTAATATTGCAATGGTCATAGGGGGCTTCTTTTTGTAGGTTGAATATTGTTCCGTTTTTACAATATTACATCATCCGATTACTCATCGGAAATTTTTAAGGGCGTTGGACGGAAGTAAAATAAATACTTATATCTCTGTTACTTTTGAACCCATTTTTATGATAATTGCTGACAATATCTCTTAAATTATTTGAACGTTTGTTGATCTCTTTATTGTCTTAAAAATCTATAGATGCTGAGATAAATATAAAACCAAAAATATTAATTTTCTCTGATATCAACTTGAGGTACTAATTCTTCTAAATGCGTTTACTCCTATACACTTTTTTTTATAAAATTTAGAATCAATATAATATTTAAAGATGTTAGAAATGTGTAGTTTTAAATTTGTTAACTGAGCATTTTCTTTCATTTAGAATTATCGAAAACGTGCCGAAGCCGAAACCATAAATTATTTGAAATATTTGTTTAGGATTTACCCGTCTAGGAAAGGTTTTATGTCAGAATAAAATTCTTTCTTCTATCGACGTGTATTACAGAGTGACCAAAATTGGATGTTTTATAGGGAGACTCAGAAACTAAGCAAATTTTTAACATTTTGAAAAACGCCGATATTTCTGTTATTTAGGAAGTTATTTATAATTTTAAAGGTATTTTTTAAGACAAATAAGATGGCATTTAGAGATTTTACATATCACAGTTTATGTGTGGTTTATAACATGAACTGTTGTTTTTTTAAATTTAACCGAAGTTGAATGTTAACATATTTTAATGCAGCTATTTTCACTCATTTCAACGATAAAAAATATATGCAGCCGGAATAGAATATATAGAACCGATGTTAGCTTCGCCCTGTATATCTAATTATTCAAAATATTTATTTATTAATACTGACGATAACATTCAATTCCCTTGCAATTTGAGAAATATTGAAGCATGATTATTCGGGCACTTAGATTGTTATCAATATTTACTTGCTTTTTTAAACTAATAGAACTTGAGATGCAAACCGACCGTAATAAAATTGTCAAGTCCGAGTATAATTTATGATCTTCCTCTATTTCAAATTTAACTCAGTACACAAACAAAAAACAGTCATAATAAGATTGGATGACGTAATCAAAAAAGTATAGATTCTAATTTTAATTGTTTTGTTTGCACAGATTTAACTATGGATATTTATAGCTGTAAATAACAACGTTTTTATTAATTACTGACAAAATTAGTCAATACTTGACTATTTGGTCTTGATAAATATCTTTTGTAGGTATATAAATCGATTTTACTTTTAGAAAAATACATACCACGCATGTATTAAATAAAATCTTAGTAAAGCTTTATTTTGTTTTATAAAACCTATAACATAAAATGTATTTATCAGACCAAATGCAGTTGAATAGTGAATATTAAATTTAGCTCTAGCAATTATAGGCGAGCAAACACGCCTTCAAATGCTTGCGATGCTTTGAATTGTCGTTGCAGTTAAAAAAACTTTTCTGGCTAAATGTGTATGCACTTTTGGTGCTTGACTGTACGTTGTTTGAATCTAACTATAGTTGTATTGTAACAGAAGTGCCATCAATATTTTACTGGCCTAGTCAGGTATTACTTGATATCAAAGCCCAAGATGGGCATGAAACATTATTAGTTGTTAAAAAAATCAAATTTTATTCTTTAAAAATTTCCGAAATTTTTCGCTGTTATTAAAAATATGGACATTTCACGGCGAATCATATTTAAAAACTAAAATTCGCCGTCCTTAGGTTTACAACAGTTCAAATTGGTGTGTAAATCCGATAACCTAACCAGGTACTGTAGTTATTATTTCCGTAAAAATATTTATATATTTTGTAAATCATTTATTATATTCCTATCTTTTTATAAATTAAATATTAAGGGCATGAAAACTGTTATACTTTTAATCATTGATAACAGACGGTGTAAGCAATGACAATTTAGTTTAATTTCGTAACTGACAAAAGTGGTATCTGTAATACGCTTCAGGAAACGTTAGCAGGTATCTTTATGCTTTTCTTGCGGTGGAAAGCCGCTGTACACAACAATTATGTAGCATTTCTAGAATTTAAATGTAAATAAAACGATTTTAAAAATTGGATTATGTTTTTATACCAAATATGGTTTTGACATTTAATCCTAGCTCCATTACTGCAACAATATCGCGAACTATTGGGTTCATAACTAAAATAACAATCAAAAATATATGCAATAATTGACGAAATGTAATAACAGATTATTTAAAAACTATGTTTCAGTTTAAATAAAAAGTATCCCTATATTATTTAGAACTTATTTGAATAACAAAATTGAAACACTTGACGAAAATCCTTCAGTAATATAAATAATTGCCGAAACCGCTTTACAGTAAGAAATTGAACTTTTTTATTGATCAAATAAAGTTGTCGTTTGGAAGTATTGTTTACGTAATTTTAAATAGTGGCAGAAATTCTTTTCAAAATGGCTTTTCAAAAAAATAATTGCCTAAACAAGAATTACCATAATTTTATGAAATTTAGGGAACTTACAATACATAGTGAATGGCAATTGCCTATATACGGTTTAAGATTTTTGCACTCTTGAGAATAATAATTAATTTTCAAAATTGGTTTTATCTTAAAATGGATTAAATCATGACTGGAACTGTAGAAATATGATCGAATTAAAGTGGTATTATCTTAATTATGTTTGCAAGGGAGTAACCTATTTTAGGGCAACTTGATTTAGCTGTCATAAAAATATGATATTAAGCACCTTCTAAAAACTTTAGATATAACGTTACGTCCACTAGTGTTCCATTGCGTGTCATTAATCAATAGATTAGTGATAGTAAAACAAACTAGAGTTAAAAATTAGTTGTCGATCTGAATATTTAAATATTTGTTTTGGTTATAACCATATATCTTTTGCTGGTATAAATTGTATCCTTGTCCTATTTCCATAATTCTTAGGTTTCGACATTGCTCTAAAGTATTCGATTAATTTTTTCCGATCATAGAGCTTGTACTTAGAATAAAACAGCATCACTGATTATAGAACTAAAGAAAGCTAGGACAAGAAAGCCCACGCCAATTGTTCGACGAGTATTTAACATATTAATGTAATGTTCAATTCTTGATAATTTCATGTCTCCATTTAAAAGTTTAGTATGCAAATAAGGACTTTAAGAGGGGCGTCCATAATGGGGTATCAGTTAATATTGTTGGCTAGTTACCCACTTGCAAAGTAGAGGGCGTAGGCATTTTCATTAGCTTGAAAAATATTCCATTTAATTAAAATATTGAGTGTACTGTAATTGTTATATATTTAAGAAACTTTGGCTAGTGATGTATAGAAGGCGCTATTTGTAAACATGATTTTAGATGGATTGGAAAGTAAAACCACATGTGCATTCAGCTTTTTGAAACGTTTCAATTTGTCATTCGATACCGGTGACTTTGCACTGAAATAGAAGACTTCCAAATAACATTTTGTATTACTGTCATATGACTCTCAACAGAGTAGGATGAAATTGTCGGGTACATGCTTTACCTAGAAAATACGACTACTAATCAATGTTATAAGCCGTTAATATATCTTTTTAACCCAAAATATTTCTTATAAGACATTCAGTTTAAATTTGTCTATTTGATTTAGATAATTTAACAAAAAGTAATATAAATCGATTGATCGAAGTTTTGTTACTTTTTTCGATCTGCGTCGGAGTGAAATGCTCAATCTGTGTAAATA
>JAHWXV010039927.1:0-27367 GCA_024586415.1 Phrixothrix hirtus
ATATATATATATATATATATATATATATATATATACATATAGGTGGCAAAAATGAATCATAGACTATACTCATCTGATAGAATTGATGTTCTTTCATGATGTTTTTCTTAGCGATAATCGAGCCATAGTAATCAGTTTAAAGTAGGATCGCAGTCTATTATTTTGTGTTTTGCGTTAAATGTATGTATTAACTGAATAATGACAATACATAATTCAAAGTGTGCACAGCTAGTAGTCTTCCAATTCTTGGTTGAAGACGGTACTATAGCTATACTATACTATACTATAAGCATCTTACGGTGCATGCTATCTTTTTGCGAAAATAAATACATGAAACGAATCATGGTCTTCAAATGGTGCAATAAATTTTGGATTTATTATAAAACCACTAAGGATCTACCAATACCCGATCATACATACGTACTGCCATACTACCAAACTCAACTATGGAAGTGGACAGATTGGCGCAGGCTAACTGCAAAATTTCATTAGTGCAGAGAAATAGGTACCAACAAATGTATCATTGGCACAATCCTGCAGAAGTAACTGGGATATTCGAAATTAAGTATAATGGATAGCAAAGTACATAACCGGCGAACAACTTGCACTGGGGTTAGATATATATTTCATTGCAAAATCTAATGCGTTGCCTGTCTCATATTTTCGCCAGGGATGAAACATTATTTCGAATCGACAATAAAATGCATGAACCAAGAATCGAAGTACACTCCTACCAACGGCCAAAGAGCGCGTTGATCAATCAGTGATAGAAAGGAATGCTATCCTTTTCCGTTAACGTAAAGGGTCCTCTATTGGTTGAATGTTTTGAATATGGTGAATCTATCAAGGTCACAAAGTTCCAAAAGCTCCGAACTACAATCAAGCCAAACGGCGTATTATTTTGTCTAACCAGCTCATGTTTTCGCACAATAAGATACAAAATACGTCGCTATCATGTACGAAGGCCTTCTGTAACAATTGATTTGGGAGATAATTGCATAGTCTCGCTGCAGTCCGTATCGCTCTCACTGAGATTGCCTTGCATTCGACTCTTTCCAAGAATTACGAAAAGAGCGTGAGTTGACCCATTGCTTTGTGGTTTACTGTACTCTTGAAGAATGGTTTGCCGCGTAGTTGCATCTCTCTAACGGTAGGATTCCACAAAATTTTCAAATTCCTGTTTGTTATTTAATTACACGCATTACTATGAATAAAATATCCATTCTGTTTATAAACCTAATGTGCTTAATGTGGATGACCTTTATACCGAGTGGCAAAAATGTCTGGAATATTGTAAATAACTCAAAAACGGTTTTATTAATTTTTACAAATATTTGCTGGTCGATACAGTAAAAAATTCTATATCTAGGGGAAGAACTTTCGTTCAGGTAGTTATACATGGTAAGTAACAAGTATTGCCAACTTTTTATTTTTAAATGGAACACCTTATGTATTTTTATGGACGTTGATAGATCTCTTTAGGACAAATTCAACGATATACAGTTTATTATGTCTATCTGTCAAAATTACAGATTTATTGCAAATTAATTTTTTATTTAAAAATTTACTTGGACATGGTAATCTAATTACATTAAAAAATAATGCAGATTATTTTAAGAGCGTCAACTGTACCAGTATTTTTTCTTGGAAGCATTTTTAAAAAGTTTTTAGGATGAAATGGCAGCTTTAAACGAAAAAGAAGAAATTCAGATCGTGATGATGGTCGGATATGGTGACCGTAAAAAAATGCAGGAGGAGGTATGCAATTTATTTAATTAACTTTGTCGAAATCAACCTATAACAACTCAGTCCTGCGTAAGCTAGGTAGTGAAAAAGTTTAACCAAACTGTTAGTGTTAAAGACCGATCAAAATCTGGACGACCAAAGATAGCAACTGGCGGTGATAAAACTCTAGATATTTTAATTGATGTGCAGTGTTTCATTGAGTGTGAGCTGGAAGAAGCTCATGCCCAAAGGCCTCAAAAGTAAATATTTGGGAAGGCATTATTGGCCAGAATGCGATTGGTCCTTTTTTATAGATGCAAATTTTACATCAGAAATTTATTTAGATTTGCTTGAGCAACATGTTTTTCCTAATTTGGAAGCTCCTTATGCTGACAGGAGAAGTGTCTGGTTTCAAGAAAATGTTACCCCAGCACATTTCGGTTTCCAGGTTCGACAATATTTAAACCAAATGTTCCCGAATCAATGAATAGGTCGTAAGGGTGAGATTGAGTGGCCTGCCAGGTCACCCGTCCTCATCCCTTCTATTTTTTAATGGGGCCATATAAAAAATAAAGTTTGTAAGAACAAACCGATGAATACTGAAGATTTAAAAGCTCATATTACAGCTGAAATTCAGGGAATTTCTCCAAGATGTCATCCGAAATGTGATTTAAGAGTTACGCGACAGGCTTGCTGATTGTTTAGCCAACAATGACTGACATCTTGAACATCTCTTGAAACATTACTGTTTACCTTTGCAGCATTTTAAAGGGGAAAATTTACTGCCTCCAAACGCCAACAATAATCTATACTTATCTATAATAAAGAAAAGTTTGATATCATATTCGCTGGTTGTTTCTCAAGACCTACTTAAATAAAATTTATTGAATTTCTGAAAATTGTTATTTTTTAGTTCAATTCCGATAATAACTACAGAGTATTATATATTTTTGAAAAGCCCACCATAAACTGGATACAACTAGAAGAAAACATGCAGGGTGCCCATATAAAAAAACAAAAGTTTAGTCGATATATCGAATAATATTGCTTTCAGAAAAAAACTAAGGACTCCATTGAATTCTACGTTAAAATATCTATAAGCTACAGTTTTTGACTTTTCAATATCATTAACCGTATCCGAAATTCGAGGTATGCTCCAAATGTGCAAATTTTTAATTTCGCCTTGTATCTCAAATACAAAGGTGGCTGTGAAAAATCTGTTTTCAGAATCTTTCGTTTCACTAAAAATTAGCAACATGCCGCGAAAACCGCATCCCGCTGACTTTAAAAATAACGGAAATATCCCGCAATATCATCTAAATCTGGACACACTGTACAAAACACATAGTTAGTTGTCTTGGATTGTTTGTTTATTAAATTTAAGTCAACAGAAATTGTTCAATCGACTTATTTGTGTTATTAAGCCGCAAAATGTCAACGTTATTTACGTGTAACGAATATGTTGACATGCTGTTAATTTATGGGGAATGCCACAAAAATGGGGAGAGGTTCAAATTCTGAATAGAGGGCGATTTCCGAATCCTACTGCTCCAGCTCATACAACGTTTGCCAAAGTCGAATAAAAATTGAGAAGCGGTACTTTTCCTAATAGCAAACAGCAAATAGTTCGCCAAAGAAGTGTATGGAGTGAAAAATAACTCAATAGATATTTTGGCATACAAGGGGATCGATCCTCATGCTTCCGCCCGTCAGATTTCAGCAGCAATAAATATTAGCAAGACATCAATACAAGTAGTATTGAAAGAGCATCAGTACCACCCATTTAAGATCCACATCATACAAGGTCTTACGTCTGAAGATCCTCAGATACAGTTACAGCAGAAATTCTAGTTAAAATTCATGATAATCTTTTTTTTAAATAACATTTTGTGGAGTGATGAAACTCGTTTTCATAATAATGGAATTGTAAACCGTCATAATTCGCATTATTGGTCGAACCAAAATTCGCATTGGGTAAGAGAAACACATTTTCAACACATTTGCAGGGTTAATGTTTGGTGTGGTTTACTAAATGGTCGTATCGTTGGTCCGTACTTATATCCAGGTACTTTGACTGGTGCACACTATCTAAATTTTCTGCCGACTGACTTCCTCGAATTACTGGAAGATATGCCCATCAACAAAAGAAGAGTCATATGGTGGCAACAAGATGGTGCTCCTTCTCAAAACAAACAATAGGTAACAGAATATCCAACAGAGTCTACCTAGACCGCTGAATCGCAAGATATGGATCCATACATTGACCTGCACGATCACCGGATCTTGCCCGTATGGACTTCTTTCTTTGGGGTTATCTTAAAGAACTTGTATACACTACTCCGCTTGTTAATTCAGAAGATTTGCAAAACAAAATTATTCGAGCTTGTCAAAGAGTAACACCGGAAATGATAACTGTCGCGTGCACAAAAACTTTAATAAATAGACTTGAGACATGCGTAACACAAAATGGGCAATAGTTTGAACGGGGGCTATGGTTACTTTGTTTTTTCGTGTATAAATTTTACGTTTTCTTATTACTTATTTCTTTTTTTTTGATTATTTGTATTTAAAATATCTTCAACTTGGCATCGTTGAATTCTAAATAAAACAGGCTTTTTATTTACATGACAATATACAGGGTATTCTGTTTGACTTTTCAAATTTGTCATTGACAGCACCAAACTTAAACGTCAAAACATAGATGTTTGTTTACAGATGTAAACTCCCTTGCGACTAATGCATAACCTCCAAAAATCATAATTTTTACTCCTGTCATAACGGAGTTTTTAGCTAGAGTGACCGTTCTGGTACACCCAGTATATGAACAATATGGCATTATTTACGCACAGATATGATTTGTGCACTAAAAAATATCTTATGATAACTGTCTTAGCTATCATACTGAATAATCAATAAAATTTTTGTAAGGAGTTAAGACTGAAAGGTATTGAAATGTTATTATTATTTTACCCATAAGATAATTTAAAAAGTAGTAAAGTAAACCTTTACAATTAGTTGATCTATTTATAAGGCGCAAGTTTTTGTATTGCGTAATTCTAGAAATTATTATAAATAAAACGCAAAAAACCTTGTCACATCTTTATCTTTGTGTTACCTGACCGGTTCCGAAATTAAAAAAGAGAAGCGTCAAGTATCATACTAGAATTAATAATTGCGGGTGTTACATGAAATTGAAATTGTATTTTCATCAATAAAAATTGTAATTTGTAATTTTCAAGTTGTCGGCCCTTAATTGACAGCGACATTGTAATCAATGCTTTAATTTTCGGCAGCTTTAATGAAGCTCAGGCGGTTTTACAAATATTTAAATGAGAGACAAAACGAAATGGAAATCAGATAGGTTTTACAATAGAATTTTCATAAATTGTCATAAATTGATAAAACTGGTGAACGCGTCGGTATAATGCATGGGTACTTTGATAAGTTAATTATAATTTAAGCTAAGCGTTAATATGATGAAATAAATAATATTAGTTAAACTTGGAATTTTTATTTATTTATTTATACAGTTTAATTCTTTATTTTTGTTAAAGTAGATTAATTAGTGCCACTTGCCTAATATCCTAAAACTTTACTATTTTATTGGATAGCCTATTGAAATTTATTATCATTCTAGCCTCAAAATCAAGTAAGATTATTGACTTTACTGACATTTCAAATTTTAACTAAGTAGTTTGTAGGATTTACTTGGGGCAGCCTTCCATCACAAGGGATTGATGTTAATCCGCCCTAATAACGTGCCTTATAATTTTTGGTGTGCATATTCTCTTATTAAAAGCCGGCGCTTATTTTATAAAATTTATTCTGCAATATCAAAATTATAAAAGGATTTTTGTTTTTATTTATTTAAAGTCTGGAAAATACACCAAGGCACAAAACAATCAAGTAACTTTTTCTTGTTACTTATCGTACGTACATTATTTCAGTTTTTAAAAATAATCTCGTGACAGTTTGAATGATAATTTAAAATATTTTTAAGTGAGACATTCCTTTTTTTAGTTTTTTAGTTTCACTCGTTTAATATAAGACGAACAGGGACAGATTTTTAATTTATTTCAGTTTTTAAAAGCAACTATGCTGCAGTTTGAATGACAATTTAAAATATTTTTAGGTTAAGCTTTTCTAATGATTTTATGTTCTGCTCATTTAATATAAGATGAACGAAGACAGCTTTTTGACTTGTGTACCTATTTCTCAGCCTATATAATACATGAAAAACAATTAACAATTGCTTCAAAATAACCTGCATTTTTGTTTGATAAATATTTCAAATATCAATTATTTTTATAGCCAATTCAATTTTATACCTTATTCATTATTTATATCGCGAAAATAAAAATTTAAATGAGTATAATTTGAAAAGTTATAATTTATTCGCTTTTACTTTGCGCTTACTCACATAATAAGTCCTTTCATCATTAAAACCAAAAATTTGGGAGAAAATAGGAAGCGAAACGACTAAACCTTTTAGTACCGTCTAGTTCAATGGTTGTTAACTAAAATTGATAAAATTGCATAATACATTAGGAAAATTCAATTTATTCACGATAATTGCATTCTTTTGTATTTGCTACAACTTCAATACATGTTTTGTGAAAATTTTATATTGAAGTAAGGAACAAATATCTATTTCAATAGCGACCATAAAAATTATAATCAGTTTGGAAAAGACATTAGTGTCTTAAAGTATGGTTGCTACAAGTGACGAATGATTGAGCGCAGAAAAAGTTTTTCTTACGTTTGAATTTATACAATCTAGGGATAGAAAATAGAATTAGTATTTCTTGTGCACTTTCATGATTATATTTCTTCATAGCCCTACTATATCTAAACTGGATAATAAAACTCCGAGCACTGTTCAATAATGAATGACCTTAACTTTTTCCTAACTTCATACCTTCATTCATTCTCCAACACCAGACAGTCGTTTCGAAAATAGTACCAGTTGGTTGTAATGAATTTACCCCAGCGTTTCGGCTATCCTTAAAAAGCGTTGCAAGCCACTCTTTAACAGGTCCTGCAAAATCGCCTTCGCAGCTTTCACCAGTTACTCTGAAGACTTGAGCACCTTCAAGAAACACACTTCTTAACTTCAGGTAAAAAAAGTTAATAAGAGCAAGTGAGATTTACATTTTCGTTCGATTTCGGCAAGATCCATGACTATATTTACAATATACGGTTATGTGTCATCACCATGTAATATTAACCCATTTGTAAGGAGATATGGTCGTTTCCGCCCGACATGGTCCTTCAAACTTCTGGGATGCTTTTATAACACTGTCCTACCACATGTATGGCACAACATATTGATAAACCATGCCATGGACATCAAAGAATGACATGACCATGGCTTTATCAGCAGATTATACCACCTTGGATGTTTTTGCTGTTGGTAATGATAGTTTCAACGTTGGCGTTTTTTTTACTCTTAGGGTCAAAATTACGGAAGTAAGTTTCATTATCAGTTATTAAACTTGAAACAAACTCTTCACCGCCTTCCTTTATTTTTTGAGTTCCACGCAACCTCCCCCAACATCGCGTTGCTCGGGAGTAAACAGTATTGGAACCCACCACGCATAAACACGTGCCATGTGCAGTTTTTCTGATACCAACTGCAGTATTCAGGATCTATAACAGTAGTCCTAATGTGGTTTGTCAATTTTCAAGCGCAATCACAGTGGCGGTATGGGTGATGGTTTCTGTTAGAGCTGTGGTTGGAGTCTCAAATCAGGCATTTTCGATGTCAACTGAATTCCATTTTCAAGATTCTATACCACTGATAAACATCACTATAGGAATGAATAAATTCCCACAAGCATCTTCTAACAACAAACAAGCTTCAGCATATGATTTCTTCAAATACTGATAAAATTTCAGTGCAGAAAATTGTTCTTCGCCTGTTAACTTCATTGTTCTTTAGGCAAAACTCAATAGTTTAGAATCGGTGGCAATTGGAACTAGCCCAAACACAATCATTATTAGATATTAAACAAGACAGTATGCCAACTTTGTAATATAACAACATAGCTTTACCGCGAAAATTTGGCACCAAAAAAGTATGACCATTCGTTAACGAACAGGTCTTGTAATTGCAAGAGCTTGTAAGAATGCAACGTAACTACATATTAAGAAAACATTTTGTAATATACATCCGTGGAAATAAAAAGCTTGACAGATTACTATTTATGAAACCATATGTAAATGAAACTTAATATAAACTTACTGCGCGGGTAATTAAATTGATTGAAGAAACTAGTAACCTAAATATAAATTTAAAATTCTAAGAATAAAGTATGTTTATATTCCTAAATATAAACTATTTTTTTCAAATTTATTGATAGCTACAACGGGTGATCAATGCCCTGTGTTTGCATTCTCGTGCTGTGGCGATACTTGAAATCTCCGTAGTATACTTGCAATCTTTTCTCTAATTTTCAGTTGAGAAATTTGGGTTTCTAAGAGACGCTATTGTTTTCTGACATATCTATGTAAAGTATCCAAAATATCCTTGTTTGGATTTAAATCTGAGCTTCCTGGAATCTTTGTTGTTTGTGAAATTTCGACAAATTGGAATATTTTTTCGCTATTCTTGCTTTGCGTCCACGCTCGTAGTCTTGTACAGGAACAAAGCTTTTACCAATGAAATGGGCTTTTATAGGCTAACAATACTTTCTCTTCTCGTTGGATAAATGAAAATATTCGAACCTTTATCGCATAAATATGCTCATTGTGAAGGTAGCCAATGAAAAACTTGATTTTATACCACAATTGCAGATGGCGCATTTTGACCAAACTTGAAATAACACTCATGTGTGCAAACATAGCTATATAAACATTAAGCAGTTTTTAATAAAGGAATACAAATTTAAGTTTAGCAAGTCTAGTTTCTCCATTTATATCTAGTTTCTAGACATGAAAGGGTTGTTGTAAACTGGTTAAAGTATGTTAGAGATCCAAATATATTTCTACCTGAACCACTAGTGTCAAATATACATCTAATGTCTTCATGACTAGATTTATAAAGGAGATGTTGTTTGTGACAATGGGATTAAAAAATTTGTATTGGGCTTAATATTTAAGTATTGGTAAAAGGGTTATATAGGGTGCGGCAGTCAAACCTGAATGTTTGAAATAGCTGTAAGAAATAAACGGTTACACTTTTTTAAATTTTATTGATACCATCTTAATCTATGTTAAAAATAAATTAAGAAACATTCAGTGTTTAAAAATAGCACCATTAAGATGACGTCCATCTCGATCGATGCATTCTTGCAGGAGATGTCTTAAATTTTCCATTATATCACGGCGCATCTGCTAAGGGATTCTTTCGATTTCCTGCCGGATTATCACCCTCAGTTCTTCAAGAGTACGACACCGTTCTTAGAAAACTTTAATCTTGAGGCAGCGCTGCAAGAAAAAATCACATGCGGTGAGGTTGGATGAACGGGGACGCCAAGAAAACGCTCTGTTCCGGGATATCACCCTCAACTTCGTTGAGGAGATTCATGCTCACACGGGCCGTATGGTTTGTGGCTCCATCTTGTTGAAATAAGGTTTCATCGTTTAATCCATGTTCACGAACGTGAGTAATGAAGAATGTTCGTAACATTTCCGAGTAGCGCTCCGTATTCACGGTAATAGCTTGCTCCCGTTCATTTTCAAAAAGTGGGCCTGTGATTCTCGTTGCAGGCATTGCGCATCAAACTATTACCTTGGCCAAATGGAGAGGTTTTTGATGGAGTGCTTGAGGGCTTTCATCACTCCAATGGCTAAAATTTTGTTTGTTTACATTGCTGGAGAGATGTAAATGGGCCTCGTAGCTCATCCAGAGCGAATGTACAAGTTTCTCGTTTTATTTAATCATTTCCAAAAACGTTGCGCAAAATCGCCGCCGAGCAGAGAAATCGTTTCCTTTCATAGCCTGAACCACTTGAATTTTATAAGGATGGTAGTGTAAATCAAACCTCAAGATCCTTCTGACCGTCCTATCAGAAATTCCAAGCGCAGCACCCTGTCGACGAGCTTATCTCCGAGAGCTTCTTGTTACAGCATTCAAAATTCACGGGAGTTCGCAATAATCTCACTGCCACCTCATCTGTTCCTCGTTTCACCTACATTTTCAAAGTTTTGTACGCATAACTTTATTGAGTTCACAGAAGGCACGGGCCGATTACAATTAATCTGGAAATGAGTCCGGAAGCGGCGTTGAGCGGCTGCATAACTACCGCTTTGGTAAAATGCTTTCACGGCGAACTACCATTCTTGCATGGACCACTGACCCATGGCTACTTAAACGCTTTGAAGGGGGAACGCAACAGTAACCTTGCTAACACGCCCCGCCCTCTTTCTTGGCTCCCGGGCTGTTTTCAAAAATGCAGGTTTGACTGCCGCACCCTTTATCAATAAGAAATGCGACATTGCGGCTAATAAATTGTATCTGCAATTTTATTCTTACAGTAACCAGCAACAATTTATGTTTAGTGAGTGGTAGTTATTTACTTTCATTAGTCCAAGCATTAATCCATCGATGCATATCATTATTAGGCATACAGCAACTAGGAAAATAGTTAACAGAAAAGGAAACGGAGTCAAACTGAAAATTTAACAGTCAAAACTAACTACAGCAACATCGAAGGTTAGTGACCCTAAATTATTATCAAATAGCCCTTAATCATAACAAAATTACCATAGTAAATAACGCATTATCCGACTAGCGTATGCGACTTAGTTAAACGATAACAATAACTATTTTCATACATGGAAAATATGTTACTTGTCACAGAAATCAACATTTCTAAATAATATTACACCCAAGATGTAGATACAGTAGCTGATATTTTTGATGAAGTGCAGTGCGAAATGGAACAAACGGATCCTGCGATTAAGAAGTAAGATAGAGGAAATTTGAAACAAATTACTATAACACAAGTCAGGAATTAAAACTATATTAGATAAGTATTCTGAAGGAAGTATTGTGGGCGCGAGTCAAAGAGCGACGAGTAGTCTTGAAGAGAAATTGAATGTAAAATTACCGACATTCTACCACCATGCTCCTAAGTCGCATTTGCAGATTGGATATCTTTTTATAACACATTTAATTCCGTGATTCATGAAAAACAATCACCTAACGATTGTGAAAAAGTTCATTACCTAATGGGCTGTTTAAAGTGAGACGGTTTCAACGTAATCTTTAGATACGTGGATACACTTTGTAAAGGAATTACTTCATTTAAATAATTTAGTAGTACCAGGAATGATGGTGCCAAAAATGGTGCGATCGTTTGAAATGTTCGGATTTGCGGTTCATTAATTAAGGTATTTGGTGCATGCTTATATCTACGAACAACAGATGAGGTATGCAATTACACGATTCATTTAATATACCCGCAATTTAGGATCGCGCCACTAAAAACAATTTCTCTTCAATGATTGGAATTATGCGGTGTCGTACTTTTAGCGCGCCTGTCAAGAAAGTTATTTGAAGACTTAAATTTACCTATTAGGCAAAAATATTTTTCGACCGATTCAGCTTGGTTAGCAGCAGCACCGAACAGATGGAAAACGTTCGTCGCGAATCATATTTCGGAAATTCTAGAACTCTCCAGTACATCGAATTGACAAGTAAGATCGAAACAAAACCCTGCCGATTTAATATCCCGAGAACAGTGTAAAAATTAGTAAATTCAAAATTGTGGTGGCAAGGATCGGATTGGTTAGAGAGGAATAAGCGAAAATGAACGCAATCAACACATTCATAATCAAGATAGACGAGGTACCTGAAAAGATAGAGGTATATGTTATGATACTAGCTGTAAATGTAAATCGTGTATATAAATTTTTAATGGAATTTGCATCATTTAACAAAATTCAACGGATTCAAGCACATTGTTAACGTTATATTAATAATTAAACAAAAAGAATAAATAAATGGCTAGTTCAGCTAGGGTCAAAGAGTCAACGAATGTAAGTATTAAACTGGCACAGCATGCAGAATTTGCATGCGAATTATAAGCGTTGAAAAGGCCATTAATTAAGGTAATAAGCTTTACCCTTTAAATTTCTATGTAGATATATAGGGTGTTTCAGATAATATGACATTCATTTTAAGGGATTAAAGTAGGCCCTATAGACACCCCAATGAGCGTAAAATTAAAAGCAATACGAATACTCAAAATTCCTTTTTTTAATAATGACGAGACGACTATGTGCATGCTTTCAAATATACAAATATCATTGAGTAAGTGTATCTTACTAAATAAACATTTCCGTGGTAGAGCAGAATTGTACGTGTTTATTTTAGCTTTCGAAGCAGGCGCATAAAAACAAAACTGTAAAATGATACACTTTTGTAAATGTTTATGAACCATATCTTGATAAACGAAATTATGCCAGTTTATATCAGTTACTAGATGCATTTCGTTGGCTTACCAGTGTTTTAGTAATAAAAACTAAATCGCAAATTGCGCCCATCTACACCGTGTTTAACTGTTTAACTTTTATGTTAATAAAATTGTGCACAAGTTTTGTAATGATGAAGTACTTTCAGAGGTATTATTGAATTAATATGGATTTAAAAACTGTAAGATGAAAAATTAGATTAAGAGAAATAAATCTGTAAGCGATGTAACATATTTTAACATTTTTAATTATTTGTAGCCTCGAAGGCAATTTCACAAAAATGATACTGAAGTAATTTTTAATAATGTAGCTGAAATTTTTAAAACAGTCCAATTGGCCATTTAGCTTTTAAAACAGCGTATAAAACAATGTTTGATTATTCTAAGTCGAATTGTTACAAAACCAACTAGAAAAATCTAAAACGTGTCAAAGTGTTTAAAATATTTTCACTTTAAGTGTAGGATGATGTCACGCAATTTCATAAATGAAAATCTATTTTTAGGGGTAAAATTAGAAAATTTTAATAAATAATTGCTTACGCTGTCTTTACATTTGAATACATTTTCTTAGCACGATGCATGACTAAACCCTATTTTATTATTATCAGTTATTAATAAATAACTTCTTCAACTTCTTCTTTTGATAAAAAATTTCCCATATTATCCCCGTAAAATAAACACATTACAATATTGAGTGACACGCAGGCCCTCAGGGTACATTATGTGCAGATGGTGAACATTTTTGGCCAATATCAGCGCGAAATTTAATTCTCAAATCATTCATCGTTGTATAAAGTGTTTTAGAATAACTCCCGTAGTTTCACAACAATCAATGGGAGATTTACTTTATAACCGTGTGCAATCTACCCGTCCATAAATAGCAGCATATATTAGGCATGCTCTTTATAGTTAAAGAAGGTGTTGTCTATGTCGTTAGCAGCGATTAAGCAATTTTAAGAAAATGTTTTATTACGTCTTTAATATACGTAATTGTTCGGGTTTAGGATGAGGTAGCCAAACTAATTCGAAACTGGATTGATCTTTATCAATAAGCTCCAATGCTACGATGCTTTCAAATAAGGTTCCGTATTTAGCTAAATAGAAAATGTACATAATCTTTCTATTCAAATAGTTACATTAGAACTTTACCAATCTCATCAATGTTATATGATTAACGACTCTGTTATATTTCACCAAATAAAAAACAATGTCTTTACGCTCTATTGGTTTATCTAAAAACAATTAAATCAACATTATTTCAGTTAATACTACTGAACATAGATCTTAGAGAAACAGTTAATATTTACAACTACCCTTCGGTTACTTCTCCATACAAAACTGTTCTGACAGATTGTAAATATGTACCGTATGTCAAACTAAACTTTAAATAAAAGGAGGCAGTGACAAACAAACACTTTTAGTGACTCTTGTCTTTGATAGATTCAAAAGTTTTGACAGATAACAACCGACGTGACACCAAACATAACCTGTCTATTTGAATTCAAATTAAAACTTTTGACTGATAACAACCGACTGAATCTATCAAAGACAAGAGTCACTAAAATTGTTTGTTTGTCACTGCCTCACTTTATCTAAAATTTAGTTTGACATACGGTACTTACTATAAGGCTATTGTTTGCAACCGAGAATGAACTTCTGGTTTTATAAAAGTGTTTATTCAAATTAAAACAAAATTTTAAAAGTTAAAATAACAATCATGAAGCATCTTTGATTTTATTTGTTTATTAAAGTTTATAAAATAATTTGAGAAAATACGCTTACAGTTTAAGTTGCGTTTGTATTATCTTCGAATTTAAAATAATTAGACTTCCTTCTGGCAATTTGGTTCCCAGTAGGCTGCTTTAAAAAGATACACTTCCCTTTCAATTCTTCATTGAAGACCAGCTGTATTTCTTTTAAATTCGAATGTTTGAATGTTAGATTTATTTTGCTGTTTTAAATGAGGAAAATTAAACTTACTTCGTGACACGGGTTAAGAAGGAATTTACATTTTTAGCTTCAACGGATCTATTCTCGCATTCTACACCTGATTAATACAATAGCGTAAACTGACTTGCCAAGATAAGACGACTCGTTTTGCGTGTTCTAGCCTTTTGTAACATTTGACATCGCGCTCCGATATTTTCCTTATCCAATGGGCATGTTCCAAATTTCACATTCTTGGTTTCATCCTTGAAATGGAAAACGTTAGATTTCCTTTAGAATCGTCGGTTTTTTGCTTAGCACTTCAAGCCCGGTTGTTTTTTATGATGTCGGCAAATAGTACCTCTCTTTGGCGGCGTCTTTTACCCCAAGTATTTCTATACAACATGTTTCATTGTATACCTTCATTTTACATCCCATTGCTTTGATGTTTTTATTTTTTTACACTTATTTTAAAATCGGTCGCGATTTATTTATTACGGAGCACTTTGAAACTTGCAAAAATATTTAATTTTATAGTCTGAGAAGCTTTAGTTTAAAACCTAACACTACGTTAGGTTATATACAGCAAAATATGTAGAAATTTAAAATAAATGGTAGCTTATTTAATTTCTAATGTTAGAACAACGTATTTGTTTATTTGTTAATTACGGTGTCTAGCATAGGTCACGGTAGAGGGTTTAAGACGGTAAAGGCATATATCGCGTTATTTATATGGTTTGCGATGAAGGCAATCCATGTGAATTAGTTGGAAGTTATACAACTGAATGGTACTAATCGTGAGTTAAATTAATTAAGGTCAATGTTGCAAAATTGTACATTTAATCATCAAGTTATAGACAGTTTAGCAAGATAAAATATTATGTGGCATTTTGTGCCGACAAAAAGCCCACATGAGGGGCCTTATGGAAAGCGAGTACTAAAGCAATTAAATGTCATAAAACGCATAATCAGAAATACTGCATTAAACTATGAAGAGTTTTAACCACTATTAACTCAAATCGAAGTTAGCGTAAATTCACGTCCTGCTTTAGCCAATGATCTTGATCAATTAAATTCCCTAACATCGGGTCACTTCCTGATTGGAGATCGTTTAACTACATACCTAGAACCAAATTTGGTTAAACTTGAATTAAACTGCATGAAGAGATGGGAACACATTCAATAGATGGTACAACATTTATGAAATAGATGATCCCTTGAATATTTGCATAATTTACATCAACATGTAAAATGGGCATCACCAAATCAAAAGGCAGCAGTCCCACCGGAAACTATGGTAATTTTGGTGGAAGACAATTTTCCACCATAGTGTTGGCACATAGGTCGCCTTACCGCAGTGCATACCGCAAAGGGTGAAATTATTCGAAATGGTGAAGTGCAAGGAGTAACCAATTTGTGCGTTTTACTGGCTGATATGAGAGTTAAGAGATCTTAAATGCAAGTACAAGTGGAAATTATTTAAAATATTTAAAAGTGCAACGTAATTTAGTGAACTGCTTAGATTAAGGAAGTACATAAGGAGATAATAGTTATAAACATCAGGTATACAATAAAATACTTAGTTCAAGAAAATTATAATACTTTAATAAATAATGTACAATGAACCGTCGTTTTTCAAAGGCGCGGCTGTGTTGGTGGCGAAGGGATTAAGTAAATACATACATAGTCCTGGAATTAGTGAGAGGCTAAATATTTAAGTAATTCTCAGAAGGTCATGTCTACTAGTAACAAAAAGAAATGCAACATATCGGGTAATAGCTAATAAGTTGTATCTGTAATTTTATTTTTACAGTAACAAGCAAAATGTGAAGATTTTTATACAGTTCACATTATTAAAAAACAATTCGTATTTAGTCAGTGTTAAGTATTTACATTCATTAACCCAAACAGATATCACATTAACAATTTCATAAACTCCTTTAATTGTGTAATATCTAGAGCACGCGTATCAGTTGTAATATGTACAAGAACACGCGATATTTGGGGTAAATTATTAACGCTTAATCATTTTCATAATCAAATAATAAATAATAAAATGGGATAAACGGTTTACGTCAATAAATATTCGAATTCAGAAAAATAAACATTAAAACAATTATTTAATCTAATAAACAACTTGAGTTTAAAAGTCGCAATTGTCGCAGTATATTTAAAGAAACTTTATCCATCAATAGTGTACAAATAATTAGTCACGCCACAGTAACTAAATTGTGAGTTATAGACATCAATGGCAACAGTAAGGCCTGGGAAAGTTTCTAGCCCCCCGTTACTTGTCGATAAGTAAGTATAAAAATGCACGGTCAGTCGAATTGGGGGTTGTAATAAAAAAAGATATCAATTTTAGTTCAATCAGTGCGTTTCTCTTTTTATTGTTTTGTCCCCATGTGAAGAAATTAGACGCCACCATCCCGAGGAACCAAGGTACTCTGGCACTCATCGGAGGTATTTGATAATTGTCATCCGCCTTCAATCTTTTTGTACCCTACGCGTGTTATCATACGTCTAGTCTTTAGAAACTTCACTAAATCTGTCAACTACGCAAATGTAAATCCATGTAAACTTATTTTGTTACTATCAAACTGTAAACTACACATTGAATACGGACGCTAGCTACGGGAAATTTTAATTCAAATTTACTACTTTGGGCCGCTTTAGTTGACAGGCGAAAATCATTTTACGCAACTGGATACCTATTTTCATCGGATTAGAGCGAGTGTAATAATTACAGGTTGAATACTAAAGACAATTTTTTATCGCGAATTGCGTGCTGAAATATATTAGATATTATTATGTTGTTAATTCTAATTAAGTCATATTTATAAGTGGGGGATTCGTTGATTACAGAATATTTTAAGAAATGGGTAATTGACTGCTTTATACTGACATTGCTATTTGTTCGAGACAAAACAAAAACTTGTATGTAACAAATCCTAACAGGTAAAAGCTAAACAACGGTATTGGTTCTTAACATTTTCCAATCTACAGGGTTGTGCGATTATAATATTGAAATTTGCATGGTCGATGACCTCTAACTCATAACAAATAAAATCGCTCGACCAAGTACCTAATTGATAACAAATCAGTTAAACTGTCACGGCCACGAAACACCGCAAATAAATAAACTAACACCGGTAGTTTATTCATTTCTATATAGCAGATTATGTTGTTGCGTAATTATCAATAATTTTATTCTAAAAATATGCCCGTTTAATTAAATTGTTAGTTAACTTTTTGATTCAATTGCTATGATTGACAACTTATTTAATCGTTATTACTACGATGTATTTAGACTGTAAGATTTAATCCGTTTTAATGCCGAATTTTCTTTCTACAGTTGCTAATGTTGACAGCAAAGATATAATCAAACAAAAAATATTGTATAATTGAGTTATATCACTAATAAGACTGTCCTCAGATATAAATGCCATATCCATAAGAGCGGGGAATTCCTAAAAATTAGCTTATCCGAATATAAAGGTTGCAATTCTAGTTTTAATTTTACCGGACCCAAAAATCGTTGAAAATTATTAATTAGCGATTTAAATTGTCCTTAAGAAGAATTACGATTTTCCGTATTGTAATCGCTTAACTGCTAAGCATAAAAGAACGACATATCTTTAAACCGGTATTTCAGTGTTCAGTTGATTCTTGTTTTTATGTACCCAGCTGTGCAATTTGATCACGTGTACAAGAGACACTGTATATGCAACATGCGACAGGTTCTATTTTAATATGTATAATTTATGGTGTGGATAGCACTCCATAATCCTACATCAACAGTGGCCTGCCAAATTCGAGGTTTTGTACTTTTTAACAAATAACAAAAGAACAAATTAGTTATAAATGACAAAATTGACACCTGCCAATGTATAGTATAGTCCTTATGTGTGTTGCATACATTAACATAACTTTCTTAAATTTGGTAAATTTCAGATTTACATTTAACGTTTTACATTTAAAAGACACTATTTCAAACTCTAATTACAAAATCTGTACTTATTTATAATAAAAATATTTACTAACAGTAACTATGTAAATTGTAAATACTAACATTCGGCAAGTTTTTCTTCCGTCCAGTTGTGTTTAATAAGTTGGCAATGACTGGGAAGTAATTAAGGCATTGTAGATACCGCTTGGCATGGATCGTATGTTTTAAATTAAGTCACAGTTTTACTGTACGCATTGGTGAAATATGCTTGGCCGTACGTGACTATTAGCTTAAAAATAAATAATTAAAAATAAATATTTATAAAATAAGAATGACGATCTTTTGTCAACTTTTCGCAGTCTTACAGAATATATCAATTTTACCATCGCAAGTTAAACGAGAAAGTTACTATTCTAAAGTAATCGTAAAGTTATCTTCGTACTGTTATCTCTTATTTCCTAATACCATATGGACGATAAATTTTTTCCCAGACTATTATTTCTTGTTAATCTACGATTTTAATATCCTATAATTATTAATTATGTGGACTGAAAATGCATTGAAAAGGAATCACTTTTTCTTCGGGCAGAGAAACAGTAAAGTTTGCGACTTTGACAAATTGACTAATTTAATTTACCTGAGAACATGTTGGCGATGATGTGAGTGAATATTTCCGTTCCACCTGCTTTCCAGTGCAGGCGTAACTTTTTGAGTTCCTCTTTGTATTGTAACTTATGTCTCGTCTGCTTGTAGCGGTTGGTCTGGTGAACGTCCAAGTATATAGTGCCAATGTGTCTTGCGTGTGTGTTTCATTCTGAAATGTTAACGCGATGAACAATCACAACAATCAGTATTCTTCACAAAATGCTGGAGCAACCCAAACTATAATATCCTGCGATACCCAAGCACGTTAGTGCAACCCCGAGAAGTCTACTCCCGTGCTGAAAAAAAATTGTCAAATCCTGATGTGGCATTCGCAGCAAGTAACTGATTTGTGGAAAGAGACGCGCTCGCAATCCCCTGCGCAGCGGTGTACTTCGATGAGGAGGAAACCCTCCAGGTCTGGAAATTTCGTGGAAGTTAAGAGAGGAAGAAGAAAAGCAAGGACATTTGCAGGCCAGCATCAAGATACTGACTCAAAATAAGTACAATCCCCTCAGGGCCATGTAAGCTGAAGAAAGGCTACCGCTAAAAACCCCCGTCGAGAATGCCTAAACTACGAAGAAACATCCCATCAAAACAGGTCCCTGATCGTCAAGGACCTGGAGAACTTGAATATATAAATCCCTATGGTAAATAACGGCACCCAAGAGATAATAGTGCAGCCGAATATTGATGCAGAACATCGCAGCGTCACCAAGTACATAACAAACGTGAGGATTTCTTTCCATACCTACCAAATGGGAAGTAAGAAATCGCTAAAGGAGTCCCTTAAAGGGTTTTCAGAAATTATCCCAAATAAGAATATCAAGGAAGATCCCATAAAGTAAGGCCTCCCGATCATCACCGTAAGAATCTCACTAAATTATATAGAATTGACAAGAAACGAGGCTGGCAAAACCGTCTACAACGTGATGACTGTAATTTATGTGACAAATAGACTCGAGGCACCTAGACGAACATATGGTATCATCCAGTGCCATCGGGGTCATTTTTTGAGATACATGCAATGGCGTTGACTCGTAGACCTGCATTCGTAAAGTGAGGAGAAAGGGACCTCACTGAGCAGTGCACTAAATAAAAAGACAAGCCTACACGCAATCGAATATAGCAAACTTTGAAAGGTACGCACGATTTCCGAGGCATGCGCAACAACACCCGGGTGTACCGGCAACCAAACTGGGTTACGCGGAAATACTGAAGCCCAGCGCCTGTAAAAAATAAAATAAAGTGCCAGAAAGCTGTCAACAACAGTCGTAATAAGCGAGTGTAGAGACAGGCCCCGCCTCCTTTACATTTCGATACTATAAAAGTTATCGTGCCAATTAACATCGTTATTGAGGCAACTAGCTTGGCGCCAACTTTTGCGAAGGGGATATCCGCAGTAATCAGTATGCTACCGAGAATAATTGAGGTGTTCGCGAATTAAGATAAACCAAACGGGACTGATATGAGACATCGTTTAATGTGAATAAGTTTTCAAAGTTTAGTCTTAAAGGTCGCGACTGTTGATCGACCATAGAAAAAAATTTCTTGTCAGTAAA
Organism: Phrixothrix hirtus; assembly: GCA_024586415.1. Classification (NCBI taxonomy): domain Eukaryota; kingdom Metazoa; phylum Arthropoda; class Insecta; order Coleoptera; family Phengodidae; genus Phrixothrix; species Phrixothrix hirtus. Next base: position 20,223 of record JAHWXV010039927.1, read on the forward strand.
ACAAGATTCGCATTATTGCACGCGAATTTCCAAAATTTGTATAATTGTGTCTTCAGCCGTTTAATTGCTTAAACACAGTTGAGCAATCGAATCGTGAAGTGAGGCTTGAGCAGTACAGCCGTCGTCCTAGTTTCTCAAGTTTCTTGCGTGTTGCATCTTAGGCTCCTTGCTCCTATAGTCGGTGGGTCGGGTGGAGTACACCCTAGTGCTTTACGTAAGCATTTTCTACATTTGTGCGTTTACCAATCGTTAGCGAAATAGCAAATTTTGAGACCATGTTACCGTCCGTACTGAGCAGTCTCAGAGTAGGCAAATGCCGTGAGGCTTTCAAGAAAATTGTATCATTCCCAGGTAAAATTATCGCCAAGATAGAAGAGCCCAGGTACAAGTACCTGGACTACGAATGCCACATAAAGCGTGAGTGATGGAATACATCAACAGCAGCGAAACTCCCACGCCCCATGCAAGAAAAGCCCAAATCCCGCTAAATATCTGAAGCCATCTCTGCTGTCAAAAATCTTCTAGACGCAAAGATGCAAACTCCTCCATGGAAGACGATCAGGTAGAAGGCTTCCAACAAGTCAGAAGCAGGAAACGCAAGACACCTGCATGACGAGCCGACGCCATTCCGTCAATCAAAATGGCGACCAAGAACCGGTTCGACTCAGAACTAGAGTAAGAAACCAAAACAACGTCAACGACAGTCTCGAAAAGGAGCACTACGAGGATGGTGGTGAAGAGGATAGTACTCCGTAATAAAGAAGAATGATCAAGCATAATAAAACGACTTGAAAGCGACAAAATTGAACTTAGGGCAGCCACCAACACGGCCCTAGGCGTTAGAATGGAGCCAGAGTCCGAATCCGACTAAAGGAAGAAGAGAATCATTTTTAGCTCCCCTGTCATACGTACCTTCCAGCGGAAGACAAACCGCTGAGGGTGGTGATCAGGGGACTGCTTTAAAGTACTCCCGACGACGAAATTAAAGCCGATCTCATCAAGAAAGGCTTTTTAATAATGGCGGTAAAAAGAATACGTAGCGGGAAGGACAAAACTCCTCTCCCACTAAACTTCGTCAACATCAAGAAATCTACAACGTTCAAGGCAATCTACAACGTGGCGGAGGTCCTGTACATCAAAGTTAGGGTAGAGACGCCCATAAAAGGTAGGAGGGGCACAATCCAGTGCCCCCGATTTGGTCACTCACAGCGATGCTGCAAAGCGGATCCAAAATTCATCAAGTGTGTTGGGGTGCACCACACCAGCGACTGCGGCAAGGGACGCGAAGTACCGCCCACCTGCACCAATTACGGTGGTGTCCAACATCACCAACTACAAAGGGTGCTCCAAGTTTCCAAGCTTGAAGAAAACCAAACTGCCAACCACAGCGATCGAAGAGAGACCCTGAAGCACCTTCTCTTATGCAAAGGCGGCGAAAGATCCAGCCGCCCTCGCCCAGCCAATTACAGTGCCATTCAACGGAGCGAACATTACAAAAGCCGCGACCATAGTTCTGGAAGCAGCAACGGCCGCCGCTACCTTCGGTGCAGGCATCGCAACAATCCTCTTTTTTATCTTTTTCCGCAAACAAAGCTCAGGGATGTCGTAAACGAGAGTATAGGATTTACATTAAATGCGCGCGTCGTTGTCAAAGTAACGCCAAGAAACAATCCTAAGATGAATTGTTTAAATATGTTTTTCACCAATCTGTATTAATATGTTGTGCTACTGAGCACAACATGTAATGAAGTACGTTCTCTTTCCACAGGTAGAAACATTTAAAGGCATAAACGGAATTATGCAGCCTCATTAAAGGGCTTGTAAGGCCTTGACTCTTCGTGGAAGAAGAATTTTAAAAAATCTTTCAGCATAGTGACAGCTTTGGGATTAACTTCGAGTCAGAAGTGGGTTAGCGCGAGGAGGTGCGGCGTTGTATATAATAAATGGTCTTTGATGGTTAATTTTTTTCATTACGTTGCTTCTCGTTTGCTAAAGGAGGGCGACTTCTGTTCGCATATATATTGTATATTACAGCTACCCTTCCTCATGCTATGTATATTTAGTACAAAAGCAATTGTATTCACAAATCAATCGCATTGGTTATATTTAATATCAGTTGTTCGGTACTTTCCAACATTTTAGATGTTGATTTTCTAAATTGAATTTTTTATAATTTTTCGAATTTATGCCAAGATAGCTCTAGTTATTGTTTTTGTTTCAGAAAATTGGAATTGTAAAGGTAACTACAGAAGCTTCTAGTGTAGTTGACGTATTAGACTAGCAAAGATATTTAAGTAAATGTCAAAATAAATAAAAGCAATTCTTAAACTGATGTGTAGATAAAAATATTTACAAATGTATTAAGCAAATTCTTATTTCGTTTATGTAGGATAATTGTTTCAGTTCATTTAAGATAGGTAAGTAAATATTTATGGACTTATTTCGAAAATAAAAATGCTACCCTAATTACGCTGTGTATCCTTTTCAGTATTACAACTACTTCTCCATAAGATACATTCAACATAAGATGTATTGAAATAGAGACCGAACGTCGACTAGGAACATAACATCTTTCAACAAATGGTGATGGCTAGCCGTAACTTTTGGAAGTACAAAGCCCTTTGACGTATTACGCAACTATTACGAATAGTCGAATTACCTACAGTAAATACGTGTCTATCCTATTGCATCCGTTAAATTTTGATTCATACTTGATAATAGTGTTAGAAAGACATTGAAAATTCTGCAGCTAACATACAGGAAGGGGTGTGTAGCCTAACGCAGTTCCATGAATAGTTCGGTTATTTTAAAGTGAGCAAAACGTTGACCGATGAAGATCTCAAACCTCGACGACCTTTCACGTAAACCAACAATGGCTACATAGATGCAGTTCTTGCTACGCATCGTTAAGATCGTGGTGGAACTACCCGAGAGGTTTTTGAAGAATTGGGAATCAGCTTAGGATCATATAACGCAATTTTAACAGAAAAACTTAATATGAATTAAATCACCGCAAAATTCTCGCTGCGTTTATTAATCGTTGAACAGAATGAGAACCGCGTTAACATTAGGCAATTAACCATGCCAACATCGATGAAAACGTGAGTTTATGGTTAAGATATCGAAACCAATACCTAATCGCTACAATAAATGGGAAAAAAGTCGCCTCGACCAAACAGCTCGCAAAAGTTATGTTGATCATTCCGTTTTGATTGGACGATCTTTGTCCATTATAAAGATTTTCCATCTGATCAGACAGTATGAATGCTTTAAGAGGTTTGAGCTATGGTAACACCAGATTCGGATGTTTCACCACCACATGCCAGCGCATTTATCACTCCTTATCTAGCAAAACGCGAAACAACCGTTTCTCCCTACCTACTCCACTCTTTAGACTTGATCCCAGCCATTGTTGTCTTTTTTCCCAAATTAAACAGAATAACGAAACGACGTCCTTCTCAAACCGAAACCGAGATTTAGGAAATAACAGCGCCACGTCATCCACAAAGGTGCGTTCCTGGAAACGCTTTAAAAATATAAGGAACGGTAAAAGCAATTAATCCCAGCAGAGTGAACAAGCCTGAATCAAATTTTTAATGACACTAATATTGTTTTTAATACAAAAGTTTAGTATTTATTTGATTACAAATCCTATATAGCTTTCCTAGCTAAAAATTCATCGGATCTATTTTGTGATAGACTCTATAGTCGATCAAAATGGAAACTTTAATTTAAAACACTTTAAATGCTATTAAATTAAGATGAGAAGTTTTAATCTAATAACCTAAACCCACGATCATTCGAATTTTGCTTTTGATGAATATCTTAATGATTTTTTACAAAAACATCTGCTATGTTTACCATAAGAAACGATCTTGGATTTTTTTAAACATGCTTATTTTGAAGTACAAGTTCGGCGGTAGAATTAATTCATAAATTCTGTTTAGAAGCGCGAAGGTTGTGCTTTAAAATAGAATACGGCTGTAAATACTTTATCGTACAAATTATAATTCACAAGAGAAAAGTAAACGTTTTGTAACAAAGTGATGTTATTAAAATGGACCAGGGTCATTACAACACTCACGAGAACTGATGAAAGATAAATATTTTAATTATAAAAAAATTTCTTATTATTTCCTGTTAATTTAATTAAACTGTATTTAAAGCATCCATTACTTGACGTAAAAAAGTGCGCACATATAAAATATTTTATTGATTACATTCTACATTCCTCTTTTCAGATACAACAGCAAAGATTACATCAGAATTGCAAGAGTTTGTTTTTGTATTAGTTTCCAACACATTTTATCCTTTAATTTGCCGTTTCGAAACCTTTCGTTGTATAAATCATAACTATGTATTATTATTAAAATATAAAATAAGGACCTTTAGCTTAAAATGAAAAACTATATTTTACCCAATACGCTTTGCATACAATAGCACTAAATCAAAATAATATCTAAGGAAAAGCTTTATGATTTAATGTTTCTTTACTCAAGTTGCATGTGATGACTACATTGAAAACAGACATCGTATAATCAATCAAAAAAAAATCACCTATAAGTTTTCGTATGCGAAATTATAAGAGAAACAGCCATTACATGAGTACACCTAAAATCAGTTTTTTCAATAGGTAAATTATTTTTTTAGTCGGTATGACATAGCACTGATACAATAAACTTTCGTCTCAAAATGTTGTATTAAATTTGATACAATTTCAGGCGAAACGTAAATTGTATACGACATGGGCCTCAAACTACGTTATAGTGTTCAAGTTATATTTAGAAGAGGGTCTCTTCCGACATTGCACGAGCCCTTCAAATATGTTTGTATATCTATAAAATGAAATGAGTTTATCCAATATCATTGAAAAATTGATTTGGTCTCGTAGTGTAAATCTATCAAATGATGTTATTTATTTATATATTTTATTGTATTAAAACGTTTAGAATTAAGCTGCATGTCGTAATTTTAAGCCATCCGTCCTTATAGGTTCAGGTTAGTCAAAATTATTCCAAAAATCTCACTAATTTAAATAATAGGGTATTTCAAAACCATTCCATCAAACTTTACCGTTCTATCCTAAAGATCAAGATAGACAAAACGTCTGGTTAGCAAATTCAATATTTTAAAAGTTAGTTTTTAGGCTATTTAAACTAAAATATACTTAACGACTGATATCTCATTAAACAAATGAAATTGTAGTGCTTTTTGCAATTATTAAACTTAAAAAAGTTATAAGAATTGTTCAAAGTTGTCCGCAGTAATAATATATTCCACCGTCAAACTCGTTTGAAAGTAGTAGACCGTTCTGAATAATACAAAACGAAGTTCGTTAATATTTTGGATAAGTCCTGTAACATAAAGTAACGTCATAAAATCGTCGCTAACTTCTTCGTTACTAACATATTTATGGTAATTGAATTTTCAGGATAGCATATGCATGAGGCTACGCTGTAGCTCAGATTACGCTTCCTATGAAATGTGGACATTGTCACGAGACAATTCATCATAACAACAAAATCAGAAAGTATGTGTAGCAAATTCAAATATGACAGGGCTAAGTTTAGTGGAGTGTGGCTGGATCTAACACAGCATATACCTTAATTGAATAGTTGCCGCAATAACTAAGTGCCACCTGTTCTAAGGTTAAACTAAAAGGAAGGAAAATGAAATCTGCGAATAATGTAGAACACTCAGTATATGTTTCTATCCGTAAGACGAACAGGATGTTTAGACAACGGGAAACCTAATAATTTCAGTGAATTATTAAATGGTAATTTTCTATGCATATTGATTCTTTTGTCTCAATTAGGTTGCGTATCCTTTACAATGTTGGTGCTGCTTGTTTAGTTTTAAATTAAAATGGTCTTAACTTGCTAAGAAATAATAAGGAAATTTAAATTTACATAAATAGTTTCAATAATGTTCATTACAGATTTATTAATTAATTTAATTAATGTTTAATCAACATAAGAAAATATTATAGTTTAGTTAAATAGGAAAGGTTAAAATATTTGCATTAAAATCAAGTGTTAAGGTTTTCATTAGTGCGTTGCACCACTTAGAAAGGTGATTCTAAGGAAATCCAGACAGGTACAATTAAAGTTGACAGCACCAATAAAAATTTGAAAATATTGCTAGAAACCATGGGAAGTTTAACGTATTCTGTAATAGACAAAAACAAACAAACTTTTAAAACACTTAGAGAGGATTGGTTAAAAGGACTATGCACAAATTTTGTAGTCATGGAAACAAAAAGTTATAAAAGATCCTGCACCACCACAAATCGAAGCCTTTGGGTTCCAGCTTTAATTCTACGTAGTTAAATTAAACAAGTGTTGTAAGTCCAGTGCAAGATAAAGAAATCGATTAGTTGATAAATAGTTCTTGATATCTTAATTACTGATACAAGTCCAACGAAGACGTCATTTCCAAAATCAGCACAAAGCAGTAAAAAAACACGACCCATGATCAAAGAAAATGTGGGCAACTCGATTCACCAAATTCGTCAAGTAAAGCACGCAATAATCCGAATTTGCGAGCTTGATAAACGTCATATTTACTTAAGAAAATGAAAATTTACAAACATTATTAAAACAGTAAAGAAATAAAATTTTTATTTATTTTCATTTAAATTTTATATTTTTCGCTGTTGCTAATATTACGCCGAAAATCACGCAACAATTGTTAAAGGCCTGATAGTAGACAAATTGTTAATTATTAGTTTTAAAATTTAATCTGTAATGAAAACTTATTAATATGTATATCTTTTATTTATATTTGAAATAATAAATGTTTGTTCAAACTTTAATCTGGTTTTGTCTCATGCAAAAATAAATACAAGTATGCAAGGTACATTTATAGGATAATCCTATGTAATCTTTAGGAATGTACTCGACCCTTTTAACAAATTGATAGGTGGAAACCACCTCTAAATTCGCAATTTTATAAACAGTTTAAAATATTATATTTGCTGCATTGTTTAAAGTTAACGCACGCTATCCCGCTAATTATTATTAACAAACCAATAAGCAACGCAATAAACAATAATGATGTTTCAAGAGAATTTAGACATATTAAGAACAATTTGCACTAGTGCACACCGTGCGTATCTCAAAATTAACATTAGACGTAAAACATCA
>JAHWXV010039953.1:0-12259 GCA_024586415.1 Phrixothrix hirtus
GAGTAACTTTAAGTCCAACTTTTATCGCCGAATTAATCTACGACGTTTTCACTCTTGTACGTCCAGATTGACACTAGCGTTTTTCAATTACAAGTGTGTGACGCCCAATTTCTTTCCTTTTTCTAGGTATTTCAGGTTATTTCCTGCGCAAGCTCATACTAATTTTGGGACCACCCGGCGCTCGTCAGTACCGAATCCAGGATCTCCTCTAGCGACACTGGGAGCGAAACTTGCACCTGCCAACCACGATATTTTGCTCGATGGTTATTTCGACCATCTTCTTTTTGTAAGTAACTACACTCCACTCCCTAGCCTCCGCAGTACTAGGGCTAGCCGGACATTTTTCTTTTATTTTTGCTGCGAAGCGTGATCCTTCTAGTAAAGGCTGTACGCACTTATTTATTCAACTTTAACGTGGCAGTTGTGCCTCTTAAGGAGGCCGAAGTAGTAATAACTATGTTTAGAAATTAAAATAGTATCAAAAACTTTCATATTACCTTAATTTACAAGTTATTACTACTTTTAATGATTATCTCAGTTTTCTTAAATCTCGTATCACCATATTTACAATATTAAAACTATATTAATTATTTAATCTATGCACCGTCGTCTGCATTGATATTATCCTATACATAAAATGTCAAAACATTAGTTATAGCATCATGCACAGATTCATGGATTAATTGCGTTTAGTTGAGTTCATAGATTAATCACAATAGATTGTGTGCAAATTGATCATCGCGCCTTTAGCGATATTAAATAATACTAATCAATTGTTCTTGACCTTGAGCTATCGAGTGAACATAACATGACTAATGACTCATGCAATAACCACCGAGTATGACATACGTTACTTTCTAACGAGTTATGTATGTTATTTTCCCATGACCACAAATTATTTTATTAGTTGAAAAACCTTTTTTTTTACTTTTTAATTACAATAACTAAGTATGACAAATTATCTGACTGCTTTTAATCAAAGAATACTAAAAAATTCATAACACACACTTACATTATTATATATGAACAATGCACATGTGATATTGTGTAATGTTTTTTTTAATTATTGGTATTTTAATGAATTTCGATATGTCAAGTTGAATTAATTAATTTATACCTTCCAATTGTTAGGTATTTCGTTGTGAAATTCATAAATTTGGTTGTAAAATAAAAATATGAATGTAACATTTCAATAAAGTACGCCCCTGTGATCTGCGAGTATTCAGATAAAGCCGCCGCAAATGCGATATGAATCTCTGTGTTTCAGTATTAGATTGCCGTTGGTTGGAGATAGTCGTCTAAAACCCCGCACTAAATTTCTAATTATGGCGTGTTACATTATTTGTTAGGGTAAGTGTGATTTCGGTTTGCTTTAAAATCTTAATTAATTTCCATCATTATCTATAGCAACAAGTACCGGTGGGACTTAATAAACATAGTTATTCTGAATTCATAAAAGTTAGAAGGAAATCCTATTTATCATCATCTGTCGTATTCATGTTGGAAAACTTAATTAATAAAGCAAGTAGTCTTGGCGTTATGAATTTGGATAGTTCCGTTGAGGTACAATAAATTGCTGGCCTTCAAGAGAAAAGGGCTACATCTGGCAAGCCACCAAGGCTGATGTCGCACGTTCCGCTCTTTCATACGGAGCCCAGGTCAGTTTGTCTTTGTTAGCCGTTATACGTCTTAATCTGCATATGCTGATAAAAGTTTGAATTTCAACTTTTTACGATAACTGCAAAGCATGTTACAAATTGATGTCCTTTACATAATGTAATGCTAATTTATCAACTTTTGGGAATGAGAATTCATTAATTCAAATATAATATATTGGATGACATAAGAAGTTAAAGTAATTTTAGAATTTCACTTTGAATAAGATCGTTAAAGTTTATATTTTCTTCGATAAAAATTAAATGAAATGTAAAGTAAATGATTAAAATAGTTTTCGAATTAAAATACATTGTTCTTTTCAAGTTTTACTATCCTACAGTTGTATTTGGGTTTATTTACACGAATTATAAAGATAAGATTTATCGTACAATTGTCTAGATTTTAAGTAAGTTACATATACTAGGTGTAACGTTAGAATTTCATTTGCAAACGAAAATTTCAACGACTGTTAGTTCAGTTATTGTATTTGCAACAAATATTTGAGTATTTTAGTTAAAGTAAAAAGTACAGAATTTACTTAAGCTATTTATTTTAAATTACTTTTTAATATTTCACTTCACTATGTTTAGCTACAATATATAATTTTTGAAATTTGCATCTTATAGCACCTGTCAAGTTATAATGTTATTGATAATAAATAACAACTGCTTCTTCTCCTCTAACGTATTTGTTGTTAGATGACGTATGCCTAACGCTACAATTTGGTTCATTGTAATTTTGACTGTTCTTTGATTTGTAAAATTAATTTTCGCTTTAATGAGCGTTAACAGAGAAAAATAGCTTGTATTTTGTTTTCGACTATTCTAGAGTACTTCATTTTTGGGAATATTAATTGTAATACAAATTTCTTATCACCTTAAAAATATCGGGCGACTTAAATACCGTTAAGGCAAAAGTCAGTAACCTAGATTGTCATTTTGGTGTCTCGAAAGGGATAAAGATTTAAACGTCGCTTTAGATAACTTTGTTATTCTTTTGTATTTATTACCGAACTCGCTCACGGTATTAAATGAATGTCTTGTTTTACTTCAGTTGTATTTAATTTCTTGTTCCAAGAACCTAGCTTTTCTTCAGGTTAGGGTAGTACTAGGGCTCAGAAGTCGTCGTACATTTTGTTGTGAGGTGTGCATACGAGATAGGAAGGTACATATGACTGGCTCACTGTACAGGTATACGATTTCCTTCCCTTCCTATAGGTACCATCTGCTAATTATGGACGAGAGCCAAAACCAGCGTAACAAAGCCGCCTTTGCCCTTCTTCGATTAATTTCTACTGTGCTAAGCCGCGGTAAGTTTCATTTTCTACTGCAACACGAGCAACCGAATGGTTGTTGTAAGATCCTGTGTGGCAACTGAAATCATTCCAGGCTACTGAATTGTTTGGAAAGAATAACTTTCGTATGTGGTCATGGGAAAATTATTTAAACTAATTTGACTTTAATACACATTGTAGTAAATATTACATAATGTAGGAATAACCTTTATTGCAATGTCCTATAATGTTATCATATAGGATAGAACTTATCAGCACGTTCGACAACTTCAGTACCATAAGAAGACTGAGAGTGTGGTATAGTAAACATAAATATTATAAGTTTTTGTGGATATAAATGTTTATAATTTGTGTTTCTATATGTATTAGCATTTTGTACTGTAAGTACTGTATGTTTTATTAGTTTAAAAGTAGTAGATCTAATAAAAATTAAAATGTAATTTAAAAATTATGTATCAAATTTGCAATATCGCGCACTTAATTATGGTAATTTTTATTTGTAGATGATGTCCAAGACAAAACTCACAGACAAAGAACTTGAATATTTAGCTAACAATTTGAGGATTTATTAGAATATGATCTAAATTATTTCCCGATTTATATCAGGAAAAATTTTCAAACTTGGGTTGTGAAAATGATTATGATTTATTTAAGAGGCATTCCTTCCAATTGGAATATTTACCTATTGTTTTTGAAGATGGGATCTAAATTAGTCTCGTTATAATCTGACGGAAACAATACATAAATTGAAATCCTTCGTAATGCCGGTCAAAGTGTTTTCTTGACTTTCACATAAATATGAAACTCCAGCTGATCGTTGCTTTTCCAATTTATTGATAATAGCTTAACAGCAGTCCCATCTTTTGTTCACTTTTCTATAAACAAGAATTAGTTCTTTCAACATAAGATTTTAGATTGTTTGTTTTGTATAACTGATTTTGGTTTCTGTGCATCGGGTAATTTTTTACGGCAGAGAATTAATTGCATTTTGCTTTCTTGCAGATCACTAAATTCTGCCAGTAATCACAATGCCATTTATACTTATCAAAATGTACTGACTGACTGACAATCAAGATTACTCAAAAGTTAAAAATAACCAGAAGATTAATTAACAACTAACAATGATGATTAAAATTTCCACCTTCAAATCCCTTTTATTCAGCTCCCTTCTACATCATTTTACAGAATCACTTATTTCTTCTCCGGAAAATTACCTTCTTATAAAACTGACTGAGATCACAGTTCTTCTTGTTGAATATAAACATCATAAATAATTTTTTTGCACTTTCGGGACTAAAACGTCAACTTTATTCACTTGCTTCCATGACTAAAGTGACACTCTTAATCGCCAGGTATTAAAATTTTACTTTAATTCCCAAGGGAATTAAAATACTTTAAAACCCGCATAAACAAAGTAAATTCATGGCAATAACAAGAATTAACCAATTAGAATTTGTCAGATTTTGTTGGCGCTCCGCGAATAATGAACAAAACCTTTCTTTTTTTAAATTTTCCGCCGTATGTTTTCGGAAACGGCGTTGTTAACAGGACAACGAAAATAAATAAAAACATATAGAGCTTCCTGTCGGATAAAAGACAAACGTGTTTTTTTACGTCTGTGTCAATTAGGAATCTAATAATTACAGTAAATGTGATAGATAAATGAAATTTTCACGTCGGATAGGGTTCGGTGACATTTAAAAATTGGTACGAATTCGTCGCGTAGTTGGTGTAAGAAAATCGGTCGAGTATTGGCTGTTTGTTCGAAGCGTTCGGTGTGTTTTTAGGGACTCAGCATAGTGTAGTATGTTGGAAGACCCGACCTAAGAGACGGAAAGCGCGTACCTGGAGATTAATCTGCTCGTTCCACCCCGTAGCTGTTTTATTTGAACGTGTGATGTTCTTCTGCAGACGCAGGAACGCATAAACAATCACGACGGACGATTTTGGTAATTTAACGAATCAAACTAAGGTGCCCTTTTATATTGTTCTCTTGCTTCTTAATTGTCGGCCTGAGAAAGGCGTAAGCGAAATGTCACTGCCGATCGGGGAGAAGCCAATTTAAGCCACAAGTCCCGGCGCCAGTCCCCTTTCTTTGAGGCCAGCTTAAACCTTCCCGTGCGAAGGGAGATCACTATTACATCCCTTCTGAATTAGATCGTGGACGCATACTTGTGTTGGCTGTGTCTAAAAATATATAGTAACCCTAGTTTTAGTGTTCTGTAGTTTTGAGTAGTCCTTCCCGTACCTCTTGAATAAGGTCAAATTCAAGGAACGAGGAAGTTATTCTGTAACCTTTTTGTAACCTGTTGTTTGTGTGTATGTTAAATTAGCCATTTTCCTTATCAATAGATATGTCTTGTCATTTAACTAGACTTATTTTTTACAGTAGAATAAGTTAATTGATAATACTATAATTTCAGAGGATATGTACTAATTAAGATCCCCCTTTAGATCACGATCAAAGTTAATATTACCATTTGGGGTCTTAACAAATGGCAACCCCAGGACAAATTCACAAGAGGCCAGGGAACTGCTTCTATCTATTCCGAGAATAGTTCCATACCATGAGCGGCCATTTGGAATAGTGGAGCCCCGTTCTTTTCCTATATCTCAACTTTCTTTTATCACTCTGGTCAGTACTGGTATACTTTAGCGGGAACCTATCCTCCACCAAAGAGCCTTGCGGCCATCAGTGTCGTTGGTAGGCGTAACGCCTAAAGCGCCCGTAACAAATTGTATGTTTCTGAAAACATTACTATAGCACTTCGTGCATAAAATTTAAATAGCATTTGCCGTGAAGCATACATTGATAAATCAAATGAACTGTCAATGTCAAAATCATGCAATTTTACTTTCTTTAACTCTTTTGATTTCAAATTATTTGAAAGTGCAAAAAATGTACATACCTCAGGACTAAAATGCTTTTTAATCCCCCGGAAGATTATTACTCGAGCAACAGTGAGAGAAAAACTTTTTCCCTCAGAATTAAAAGGGACACTTTATTGCCTTGGTATATAATATAATATTAATATGTTTTCAATGCAGGGATTTGCTAACTTATGTTATTTAAATTAAATCATTGTTTTTCCCCTCAATTTGAAATTTAAATACACCTTAATTCTAACTTAAATTTAAAATGTTTTATAGCAAAATAATACTACTACTACTACTACTACTAATCATGCCATTCCCTTAGCGGGGTAGGCAATACCCAGCATCAAGCCTCCACCTTCTCAACCACTGCATGCACCAACCCCCTCTCATTACCACCACCCTTTATCACAACTCCCACCACTCTTCACCACAACTTCCACCACCTTTCACCACAACTCCCAGTACTATACAGTATCCACACCATCCTACTATTACCTACCAATCCTACTATTTCTACTATCACCCATTCGCTATTTTTCTCCATTCTTTTCTGTCCTTACATACTTCTTTTGCTTCCATTAAATTCATACAATGTTTTTGGCTTTGGCTTTGTGCTCTTTATTCTCTTTCCTTTTACAATTTCTTGAATGATATTTAGCCACCTCTTTCTCGGTCTACCCCTACCTAGTTTTCCATTCATACCTGCCTCATATATTCTCTTTGTTAAGCGTTCATTACTCATTCGTTCTACATGTCCAAACTATCTTAACGCATAGTTCAGGAGCAGTGTCTCCTTCATCTGGCACGTGTCCATCACCTAATCATTCCTTACTGTGCCAGGTCTCGTTTTGCCACATGCAGTGCGTTTGGCGTTACGTCCTGCAACGATGCTAACGTCCCGTTAGCTTCTCGGAGGAGGGAGAGTCCGCGAAAAATTGCACCAGCACGTCCGCGCTCTAAGGAAAATACTGGGTCATTTACGACCTACGCGCGTTTGACTGCTACAATGTGATGGTCTCGCGACGAGTTAATACCAATTATACACCGTCGAAATCCACAAGAGTGCAAATCGCCTATAACTGTCAACTTACTTTATTAAATATTTTTCAATTGTCACAGAAAGTAGGAAAACTCGTCTCTCGTGTTTTGTCTGACAGAAAACTCTACTTATTTATTATTTTTCCGTTGTCCTGCCTACCACGCAGTTACTGGGGAACATACGGCGGCAAAGTTAAAAATTTTTGTTTATTAGGCGGTGAACTTCAACAAAACCTGACACAAGGCATGGAATTTTCTAACAATTTCAAACCTTACAACTGATAATATATTGGTGTATGTTTTTATATATCAATAGTAAGGATGTTCAGTATGAGAAGTCACTGGTCTTAAAGTATTGGTTACAACAAGGTTTTCAGCACCATGCCTTTAAGAAATTTTGAAAAGGTATGTTGTTTTATTCATTTTAATGACATTAGTTTATAAAATAAAGACAACAATTGTCATAACATGATTGATAAGCTTTGACCTGTAATAAATGGAATAAGGGCAGCATTTAAAAAAATACCTATGCAACAAGACCTTTCTGTGAACGAACAAATCTGTGCAACTAAAGTAAGACACTACTTACTACAATATATTCAACTTAAATCACATAAGTTGGGTTTTAAATTTTTTGTGGTAACTGGTGTCTCAGGATTTACCTACAACTTTAAATTTTTACTGGCCAAGAAAATTGCGACTTAAATAGATCTTATCATAAACCAGACTCTGGTGCAACTGGTAACGTGGCAGTTTGGTTACTCATAAATTTAAATAAAAACTTCAACGATCAAGTCCATTTTGATAATTACTATACATTATTGCCTTTAGTAACTTATTTAGAAAAAAAAAAGATTTTATTAAATCAGAACAACATGACATAACTGAATTCCTAACTGTCCCCTTTCTATAGAAATGGATGGCACCAAAATATCAGCAGTTGTTTAGAAAGATACAGTCAGTAATTCTACTTTCACTATTTTGTGAAGAGATTCCACAGGTAATAAAGATATTTTAAATAACCAAAAATATTTAAAATTACTTCAATAAGATTGAAAGGAAAAGGTGGTCGTTTCTTCCCCAAACATCGTAAAAGAATACAAATGCTACATGGGTGGCGTTGATACAGATTCATCTATTGGAAGGTACAAAATTTAAAAAGATAAAGAAATAGTATTTAAGAAAATTTTACTATCTTCCCGATTTAGTTCTGGTAAATGCATGATTATTATATAGTTGCGTGAGCAAAATAAATAGTAGGGTCGATGTACTGACCTTATGTAACTTCTGGGCAGAGCTAGCTGAGTCTTTTTGTAGAATTGGCATGTGTCATAATTTTAAACGAGGAAGACTATCATTTAGTATTGTTAAAAAAATATATGCAAAGAAAAGAAAGAGTACAGCTGTGGTACCTCCAGAACCAGTTCGAAAAGATGAGATAAGACACTAGTCAAATTGGTGAAAAGAGAGATGTAAAATTCCAAAATGCAAAAGGTTTTCATCTATTTTATGTGAAACATTTCAAATTAATTTGTCTTAATAAAAATAAGTGCTTTTACACGTTTCATAATTAATATGTAATTAAATTTTTGTTTAGAATACTTTTATTTACTGCTGCAAAATTGTAACCTTCATGTTCAATTTAATTTTTCATAATGGACTTCATTGTTGCTTATTTGCAACAGTTTTTTTGCAAATATAATAAATGGTAATAACAAATGATTTTTTAAATTATTTTTATCCTTTTGAATAAATAAAAATATTTTTTTAATTCAAATCTTTATAAAAAATGGTGCAGTAAAGGGTTAAACTTGAATTCTAAAAGCATTATCCAGTTGCATGATTTACTACACCATATTAAATTATATATTGTTTAATTTGGCATTTAAATATTTAAGCAAAAGGTGTTTTTGTTTGTACTAATTGAACTACACGAACTAATAGGTAGTTAACCAACCTGTTACATATCAAAGTAATCGAAATAATCAATAGATTACTTTATTAAATAGTACTATTTCCTCTTATTTCAAAATCATAAAATTGCAAATGCTTTCATGGAAAGGCTAATAGGACTAGAAGATATTTGTAAAACTACTTCGAAGTATTAATATTGCAATCATGATGTTGGTGATGATTTTTATGTTGACTACATTCTACAAATACTATTTCTTCTAAAACATACCCTATTCAAGTAACAGACAGCAACTGTTGGTTACAAGCTGTAAATAAATATGTTACATTTAGAGGATAAAGTATGCAGAAAGGAATGGGTACAATTTTTAGAGGCGACCGGGGATCGAACCCAGGGTTCCAGATTTGTACTCTGGCATGTCTAACCAATCTTCTGTTTCTCTGCAAATTTTTCTTTAAACGTGCCACTATGAATAGGATTTATAAGATGTTTACTATCTTTATAGACATGTAGAGTACACATCTGAAAGCCAGGGTTCGATCCCTGGTCGCCTCTAAAAGTTTTTCTAAAATTGTGCCCATTCCTTTCTGAATACTTTCATCCTCTATTTGTCTGCTGTACTGCAATTAGGTATTTTGAGCCATGTATTAATTAATGTAATTAATACACAACATCTTTCCTTAATTTCCAAATGTTACAGTTCTTGAAGCCATTACCTAAAAACCTTTAAAGCATGGCATGCTTTAAAATCTTTTTATGCATGCTGCTAATGTGCATAAATAAATAATTAAATTTTTTTTCTAATCTTGTTAAAAAATAACTATTGATTACCTATGAATTTTTTGTCAATTAATGACTTGTCATTACTCAGTAGTATTGAATAATGATGTTGCGTAATTGTTTCAGTCAATTCTAAAAAAGTAAATTGATGTGCATCCATGCTCTAAATTGAGTATGATGAATAAAGGTGATGGATTGGTTTCTGCTCAAAGCCTTTAATTCTCAATAAAATTGTAGATGTAAAGTTGGTAAATTAGTTTTTATTTTGAAAATATAACATGTTTCAGGGTATTGTTGATCCCATCATCAGATATAAATAAAAATTTTAGTAGTCATGAATTAATTAAAATCAAGATTTGTAAAAAATTGTGACATTTTGAGATAATAATTAAATTAAATAATTTTTTTAAATAATTTTAGTGCGTTTTTGGAAATGCAATAATAACTTTTATAGTTGAACTGTTTAAAATTTGAATAAATAAAGTAATTTAATACATATAACAATTAAGTCAAAGGACTGAACATGTACAGTTCAACTATAAAAGTTATTATTGCATTTCCAATAACGTACTAAAATTATTTAATTTAATTATTATCTCAAAATGTCACAATTCCTTTTTAATTAATTTTAATTAATTCATGACTACTAAATTTTTTATTTATATCTGATGATGGGATCAACAAGACCCCTAAACATGTTATATTTTCAAAATAAAAACTGATTTAACAACTTTACATCTACAATTTTATTAAGAATTAAATGCTTTGAGCAGAAACCAATCTATCACCTTTTTTCAGTCAATTGTTTTAATATAACTTACTTATTAAATGTTAATTCCTCCTTGAAGTAAATTGTGATTATGTAATTTTCTATTAATATACCGGGTGGCCCAGAATACATTATGAGGAATTATAACAGTTCATAATATTCAGTGAATTGATCAATCTAATAATATTTAACAGGTTTTAGCATTAGTGCCACCAAGATTAAAAAAATGGCGCCTTACTTTGGCAGCTGCTGTAGACGAAATGAGAGAAGAATTCATGATGTCTATAAAAAAGGCTATTGTTGATTTTGTTTTACAAAATCCAAGTTCTGCTGAATCTCTTTCAGAAGAATCAAAATCATCTAATCTGCTTCAAGAAAGTGTCAGTTGGAGTCCAGATATCAATAAGGCTAAATTGTACCTAATGAGAAGTTTACATGTGGTAAATCCTTGTGTAGCTCATTTAATACATCTGTGGAATGCAGAATTTAGGTAACACTTTCTTTCTAATTACAAGCCTAAGATTTAGTTATTTTTATGTAGCAATTTGCGATTAGTGGATGTGAATGCTTTGAAGAAACATAAAAATCCATATAGTATACAAGATTTTATATTGACTGTCAGGAATCAGATTCAACATGCCAAGGATATTTTACTTCATTTTTA
This sequence comes from Phrixothrix hirtus, assembly GCA_024586415.1. NCBI lineage: Eukaryota > Metazoa > Arthropoda > Insecta > Coleoptera > Phengodidae > Phrixothrix > Phrixothrix hirtus. Next base: position 10,991 of record JAHWXV010039953.1, read on the forward strand.
TTTTAAAAAAGTTATAGATATATTTCTCTCAGGAAATAAACGAAATAAATTACCTAATCCGGCTTTACCTAAACGTTTAAAAAAATTTTATGATTGCTGTGCTACCATTATGACATATCAATTACAGACACTCTGTTTGGCATCCCTTTATGAATACACAGATTATATTACTGATATTCGAGTATGAATAGATTTTCAGAAATAATCAAATAACTGTTATTTCTATTTTTAGTACAAAAGTAGAGGTTTTGTGATTTTCTTAATTAAAAATGAGCCTGTGTTAGTATTTGAACCTTCTTTTGCAATCGTTAATGATAATGTAATTAAAATTATTGATGATATTTTAAGTGCTGTTTTGATCATACCACGATTAGAAACAGAGTTATATTTAGACTACCAAGGTGAATCTGTTTACTTAACGGTATACAATCTAGTTAAAATTATATATTATATAGTAAATTTACAAATTTTAGCCAACTATTGCACAACCAATTGTTGAAAGGTATAAGACTCAACTGAAATTATTATTAGAAGAGCAGTGTATTGAACCTGAATTAAGAGTAGAAGATTTTAACAAATATTTGCCATTATTCAATGGAGAGGTAATTTTTGCCTTTAACTTAATACTTGCTCAATACTATTTGTAGGCTGCAAAAGAACTTGATGAATTCCTCACAGCAGAACATAGTTTCCAAGAGTATATAGATCAAATTATATATTATAAAGAGCTTAGTGAAGAAATTCCTATTATAAAGGAACATATTATTAGACTGGGAATGTATGATATGAACAGATCTAATTTAATACTTGAATTGGTAATATCTGCAAAAGCAATAAAACGTGCCTTGATAGCTCGGATGACATCTGATTATCAAAATATATCTAAAGGGTAATTATAATATTCTGTACATTGTTTAGTTTTAATGATCAAGAGTTAGGGTATTAAATTATTTTCTTATGCAAAAGTTTAATTTTTAAATTTTTATATTATTAAATAATGAATATATACATTTAAATTTATGTATAAAAATTGAGAGTTGAAGCAAGCCTATTCTTGCTTTGAATAACTTTCCCAACTTAAATATTATCTTAAGAGTGACATACTGATATATTATAATGCATGTTGCTTCACACAAAATAGTTAATTATAAAGTGTAAATCATCAATCCTATACTACTGGATTGCACTAACTGTTCACAAAGTGAGGCCAACATATATATATATATATATATATATATATATATATATATATATATATATATATATATA
>JAHWXV010039954.1:0-22970 GCA_024586415.1 Phrixothrix hirtus
TTCTAACTCTATCCAAAAGGTTTCACATTCATCCTGGTTATCACCATTCACCGGAGCATAACACGCTACAACCACTACTTTCCTGATGCCTATCTTCATTGGAACCTAGAGTAGCCGCGGAGACACCAATTCATACTCCTTTACATGAGCTTTAACGAATTCGCTCAAAATCAATCCCACTCGCTTTGAACCATGCGTCCAGCTCTCTACTCCAGACCAAAAACCTAGACTTTCCTCATCCATCTCTATCACTTCTTTCCCTTTCCACTTGGTTTCACTCACACACAGCACATCTAACCTTCTGTCTCTCTTATTTCACTCAAAATCTCATGTTCCTTTCCATACATCCCTCTATAGTACGTAATTTAAATGTTTTAAGTAATTGTAGCATAGTTTAGATTTCTTTCAGGACGATAAGCGGTTAGTTTTTACTATATAAGCCGGTTATATTATGTGAGTTGAAGTGCCAAAATCGAAAAAATGTAAAAAATGCTGGAGTCAAATCTGGTACCATGAATTAAACAAAAAAGAAGGGATAAGTATAGAAATTTTGAAGTTTTGTCAACTATTGTTAATAAAATATAACACCGATTTTACTGAAATTTTTTAATGTTTGACCTAGTTATAATATGATACATTCATATGTACGTTTTGTAAAATGAAAAAAAAAATTCGCATATTTCAAGAAATATATAATAAGATGTACTTATAGTAAGTTTTCTGAAATTATTAGCGACGGTTATTAAAATAATTGCTTATATTTTAAATTCTTATCTTCGGACAACTCTAACGGTTCTGAAATTAATGCCAATTTGCAAAGTTTGAAAGTTACAAATTCGCATGCGATAATAATAAATTATATTGAACAACAAAATATAGCACACTAAAATGATTCCGTCTTCGTAATAAAATGCTAACAACTTGTAAATTACAGTTACAGATATTGTTATTTTGACCCCCAACAAATAGTCCAGTAAAGGCGTATTTTCGGGAAGTATGAAAATAATTCCGGAACGTCTATTGTATGCTAATCGGAATCGCGCACCCATATGATAGGTATTGGGTACGATATAAACCTGTATGCCTCATCTTATCTGTGTAGGTGCTGCAGTCATTGTAATTTTACATCTGTTTTATTGTTATTTATTGATGATGTCACTGAGATTTAAGGTCAGACCTGAAACAATGCCCACAATGCATTTGGATAATGCTGTTGCATCGACTACGTGTAAGTGCTGCATTTATAGAAATGATAAGAATATTACCTTTATTCATTATCTACGCAGACCTTGAACAGGTTAGAGCAACATATTAATATATGAATAGTTCTAAAGATAAATAGCTATTTAAACATAAACAAGCGATAATGTTGTAGGCTTTGTCATCTTATTTACACATACTGTAGTTTATTCGGTATTCTATCATCTTTCTTAGTAATAATATCTAAAGGAAGCAATGCAAAATATGAGATGGTAATTGGAATTACGCATTTATTAAATTTTTAACTTTTTGAATGGCTTACTGTTCCCAAATCATCTAATCAGAGGCAATCCTCATCAGGGGGTATCATATACACAAGTAGGTAAGAGGGCAAATTTTTATGTAACCTGCCTAGCCCATAAAAGCGCTGTCGTATTTTTAAATGATTTCATCTAATTTGGTATGAGATGCTTTTGTAATTTCAGAATAACTTAATCACAGGAAAATACGTACATAGAAACTTAATACAAATGGAGTAGTGTAGTAAACAAGTGACTATCCATCAAAGAATGATTGCCGTAGATGGAAAAATCTACGTCGTCTTATTTTCAAGTAAAATTTTGATCGTAACAGTTTCTGTGTAACAAGAGGTCATTGAAAAATGACTCACAGTGTAAATGAACTTCAGAGATAAAAAGGAACAAAAATATAAAAAATCTAATATTAATAGATCAATGAGAGAAGGTTTCAGACATTGCAAAGAAAGTGAGAGATCAGAGAACACTTGTTGGGTTCAGAGAATACTTAGTCCTAAACAAAACTTTTCCAGGCATCAAATTTACAAAGCAAAGCTAGGGTTGTTGCTAACTCATGACAATGAGCTATTTTCGAAAATTGTACCTTATGACGAGACGTATTCACCAGAAGCCACCTACGATACAAGTGACAATGTAGTAAATACACAAAGGTTCTAGCCCGCGATATTTCGAGATACTTAACGAATTCTGTGGAAACAAATAAAAATTTAGAAAATGCTTCATACATTCTCAAGACAGTTACAGGCTGCATAAAGTTCAAAAAATTCAGGAAAGCCTCGATGACTTCGGCTTCGCAGAGTTGGGATATTTACCTTATAAACTTGGCTTTGCTTCACATTAGTGACTGCTATCTCTTCCTTAAACTGAAGACTATTTGAGAGCACGTGCAGTGTTTAGACTAGGCAATTTAGAATAAAATTCGATTTAGGATTATTCAGAGTAGCTTAAAGTAACTCGAAAATGGTTCATCATTTTAGTATTGCTGTCTGCTTTGTTATTCAAAATAGTAGGGATGTAACTTGACAATATGCAGTGCTTTCGAAAAATAACGCATAAATTCGATAAAAACTGTCTAAATTGTTTTTGAAAAATCGCTCAGATATGTCAAACGATTAAAATAATTTGCCATTCTTTTGTACATTTTTTAAGATTTTCGGTCATATTTCAAAAATTATGATGACATCGATACCTATTTTTAAATTGTTTAAAGTTTAAAAATCATAAAACTTATTGACAATGCTAAATTATAAAAAGTAACTATATTAAGACCTAGTATTTCAATTGTAGCTTAAGCTTCAGCTTACCTAAGCGATACTTTGTTACTGTGGAAATGATTATTACTACACTGGCTTCTATGGACACAGAGCAAGGTTTAAGTAAGCTAAATCTTAAGCTAGTATTGAAATACTGGATCTAAGTGTACACACTTTGTGGCTTGTTTGTTATTATGAAAACCAGAAACTTTTTGAGGTCTGTCAGTGATAAAAAATTGGCATTTTGATTTGTCGGATAGTTTTCCTTAGTTTTCATTAAACATATATAGCTAGTGCCTTTGCAGTGTTTGTTAAGTATTTAGTATATTGTGATATTTCTAAGAATGAACAAGTTAAGTGAACTTGAAAGAATTGAAATTCTCTGCATACTCGGTTTTAGAGACAGGGTACATACCCAAAAGAGGTAGTTCAATTATTCAATGAAACTTATCCTAATCGGCAACTCATTTGTCAAAGCACAGTTAGTAGGATTAAATCTAGATTCAGAGAATTTGGACACGTTCATGATCTTGCCAAATTGGTCGGCCGACAGTGAAAGAAGAAGATCAGCTTAACGTTTTGTTAGCAGTAGAGGATAATCCCCACATCACGCTTTCGGAAATTGCTTCTACTATCAATTTGGTACCATCTGCCGTCCACAAGGTACTGAAAAAAGAAAAGTACCCTGCATATAAGGTGTGCCTGCTCCGGGAGCTGTCTGATCACGGCTTTGATCACATAAATCAGTGTTGTGAGAAAATGCAGGCATTATGTTACAATGATGATAATTTTGCAAAGAATATCATTTTTCTGATGAAGCTACCTTCCTTTTAAATGGTAATGTAAATAAACAAAATTATCGTTATTGGATTGTAGAAAATCCTTATTGGACGATGGAGAGTCATTCTCAAAGATATGCGGTATCGTTGACGGAAGAATTCTAGGGCCTTATTTTTTTAACGAAAATTTAATCGGAGCGATGTATTTAGATTTTCTTCGGGACAACCTCATCCCCGCACTAATAGCTTTATACATAAATCCAACCGAAGCTAATCTTCTCAGGAATAACTTTTTCTTTCAGCATGCTCGAGTACCTCCGCATTACGCGGCCCCTGTCCGAGCCTGCTTAGATGAGGTTTTCCCAAATCGTTGGAGGAGAAGAAGGGGGGCGATTGAATGGCTAGCCAGATCGCTAGATTTGACACCCCTAGATTACTTTTTATGGGGCCACTAAAAACTAAGATATACCGTAAGCGGCCAGTGAATTTTGAAGATTTAAAATACAGAAATCATACAGAAATTGAATGTATCTCTCCAGAAGTTATCAACAATGTGAAAAGCGAATTTGTTAATCGCCTTAGTTTCTGTCACGTCGTCAACGGTGCACAGTTTCAACACTTAAAGTAGTTATTTTTTATAATTTAGCATTGTCAATAAATTTTATGTTTTTTAAATTTCAATATCATTTTTCTCGAAAATTTTCTTGTGTCACCTACATCAATTTTAACATTGTTGTACGTAAACAAATACGCTGTTTAAGATCTGTAATAAAAAATGGGGGTTGCTATTTAAAACAAATGTCGATGACGTCATAATTTTTTGAAAAATGGCCGAAAATCTTAAAAAAATATATACAAAAAGTTGGTGTTATTTTAATCGTTTTTATGTTTTGTTATTTTATGCGTTACTTTACGAAAACACTATATAATTGTAATACACCCAAATTTAGCGCTGTTAGCAAAAAATCGAATTTCGTATTTGGAGTGTATTTAAAAAATAAATACGGTGAATATTTATCTGAATTATGTGAAAATATGTTCTTTAAGTTTTTATACTGCTGTGCATTTGTTAAAAATATAAAAATTTAATTTACACGACAAATTCTATTCAATTGTATGTACAGACTTAGACATCTATTTTTGAGTAATATGTTTACCCATATAAACCACACTTTACTTGGCACACGAATTTGTAAGAACTTTCATTTCTTTAATTTCAGAAAATCGATACTCTACATCGCGAGGTGAGTACTGTAAGACTATTGAAACTAGTTATTCAAAAGCAAAAAGATTTATGAACATCTATTAAATAAATTTGACTTAACAGAAGTGTTTTGGAAGCAGGTCAAGGCCGCTCGACACAAGCCGGTAGGTCGCAAAACATTTTTGGGATTATTATGGCAAAACAAAACGACTTAGAATTACCAATATAATCAGCACACGAAGCACTTTAGCATCAATTGTGCAAATAGAGGGTGTAACGGCCTATTTGAGTTGGTAACAGACTTTGCTCACGAATACTTTTCGGTGGCAACAGGAAGGTTAGTTAAATACTTGGGTAGTTTTTACACAGCCTGAGGAGGGAGGTTCAATTGGTGGACTCTTTCAGCGTTGTTGTTGGGCACAGACGAACACCTTTTAGTGTTCTATAAATATTAACTTTTTGATTATACCTCGTAGGTACTGGTAATTGGCCTTTGTACTTTTTGTGATTACCTCCTATATATACTTGGTTAATTTTTATGTATTCATTACAGAATAATGTTAGCCTGTTTAGAGTACGTCACAGTATTTTTATATTTGTTTATAAGGATTATTCTGGTTTATATAAAAAAAAATTAATTCTTTACGTTTAGCGCGGTCTTTTATTATTAATTTTCTCTTAATGAACTTTGTTAATTCGGTTTGTATTTTATTGATTTAAGTCAATCATAAGTTGATAACTGGTTTAATAAGTTTATAGATTAATTAAAATAAGCAGAACTTTGTTATATACAGCAATTGAACTTAAATCTAACTACTTACAAAATTTAATTATTTTGCAGCTGTTTTTGAGAAAGCCGGTTGAATATTCTTTAGTTAATTAAGCGACTTTGGTACGATTGTGAATGCGCAATCATGATTTGAATTGTAACGGTGTTCTTCAAAATGGCGCCTAGATAAAATATGTTTGAATATTTATACCTTATTTCGGTGCTAATGTGTTTAAACAAATTAATTATTTATAGCTATGTTTAAATATGCTAAGTGCAAGTGTGTCTGATAGCGTAGATTCGCATATTTCCGTGTTAAAAGGTCAGCACATTAAGATTTTCCTTTCTTTCAGCAGGTCAACTTTATACATTTATATTACTAATCTGAAGGGGGTTTTAGTGCACCTCAAAACGCAAATCCAACCCATTACATTCAATAATCCAATCTGTAGAACGGTGTAGTGGCTACTTGGGTATAAACTTAACTGTAGTAGAGTTATTATATACAGTTAAGCAAAGTGCGAATGAAACTATGCTCTGATTTTACTTGAAGAGTTAACGGCGGTTTCAATAAGCGTAGCAAACATTTATATTTTTTTGGCGACAGATTGTTTATATAGCAACAAATTTGTTGTTAATCTCTAGTAGGAACTGAGTGGTTTAAAGCCGTAGTAAGTTCGCTCTCTAATTTTTCCTTGTCGACATTTCGGAATTTATATGATTTGCCAGTGTTCACAAATGCAAGTGGGGATAAAAATTTTAGTTTCAAAAATGAAGAATTTTTCCATTTTTTTGATCGACATTTTTGACGGTCTCAATGTACTTAATTTTTGATACTACTTTCATTATTACTATCATTATTATTAACTTAGTTATTTTATGCAATTAATTTGATTTTTACATTTTGGTAACAGTTTACATTATAAATATTTATGAATTTGTTATTGTTATACAGATAAATAGTTATACTGTTGAAAAAATTGTCTTTTTGATTCCATCACTAGAAAATTGTTTGTTGCGGTCACTGTTTTAACTGAACTTGGCACTAACGTGTTCATGCTTTTATCGTTTCGTTTCAGAAGTTCATGTACGCGTCACAAAATTATTAAAAATTTCGGAACCGCCTTCTAAAAGGCGGCATCACGTTATAAGGGTAAACGTGTGATACTAGATTTATAGAAAAAATAAAATGATTGTCTCTCACTCCAACAACAAATCTAAAGAACCTTCGAGCCGCATATCACAAAGGACACTCCCTTTTAATCGAACACCCTTTATCACTGTCTGTTGAGGGAGCTTGTTTTCTGCAAGAAGTTCCTAATGAATTTGATGAAGTTTCGGCATCAATAAAGTTACAACAAATTATGGACAAAACTGTTTTCGCATTTTTAAATCAAATGAATATTATGTTATTGAGCAGAAAGCCCCAGCAGCTTTGTTAAGTTCTTAGAGAACGTCCTGTATATTTTGTTTCTTTCTTTTGATGTTTTATATTTATTTAGATTTTGTATCATATTTACACACCAATATTACCACAATTTCGTTTATTTTTATTAAATGAACAAATAAAGGTACGCCACTGCGTTACTTAAGGAATACAAATTATTTACATTTATATTCATATTTTTATTTAAACGATACGAATCGTTGAAGAATTTGTGGAAGGACACTTTAATAAAAACCAGCTCTATAACTTCGTATCTCCAAGCCGCAAACATTTTGCAATAGCAGTATTTTTCATTGTTGTGAACGCACTTCTAAATTTTCTAATTTAAAGTCGTTTTTGTGTTTTTGCCTTTAAAGGGCAAGTTAATTAATTTTACTGACGATACCTTCTAATTTCGTCGTATTTTTTTCATTATCTAGCAGTTCAGGATACCAATGCGTACCGATCTGTGTTTATTCTTTTCGTCAAAGATACTCCTCCAGATGATATGTTACATCCTGATGTTCAGGGACGGATTAACTCCAGTCCAGAGTAGAAGACAGCTTATGTATTCGGCCAGTTGGTTAGGCCACTGTCCCTCCTAGAGCTTGTCTACAGCAGCCCATGTTCACCCGCTGATGCTGTAACTACGATGCTGCATTTTGTTTAATCGCCTGAAAAAACAGGTCATATATCTTTAAATATCTTTTATACGTATTTCGCATCCTGAATAAATCACAATGTTTCTACGATCTATTAAAATCACTACTCACCTCAGTGTTCGCTTGCTACTTTCTACGATGGAATAATCGATTTAGTAACCTCAAATGGCTCCCGTTACACAGTATAGGATATAGGATTTGGCTGGATTCCAGTTCCTTCTCACACCGTAATTTTTTTGAACACACATTATGTATTAATGAAGATTATTCTTACGTACATTAATATTTGAGTTATTTTAAGACACTGTCCTTATTATAAATTAATATTTTTATTATATGTTTTGATTCATATACTTAAGTAAAATTATAGACTCAGCATCTCATTTTTACTTACATTTTTTTGAATCGGTTATTGTAAAGATCAATTTCTTGTATCTTTTTATCTAGCTATTTATTAATATACAAATTATGCTTAGGTGGGCTCATCCAAACGCAATATAAATTAAATTTAAATAGTCACGAGTAATTATCCTGAATTTATATCATTTCTCATTTTAGTATTTTTGTACATAGACAAATATATTTAACTATTAATCGTTGTGATGATAGCGTTGTCATTTTTAATGCATTGCTTTACTTACCAATGTGATTTACAATCTAAGGTCTTTTATATTCTTTTGTTAAACAACTACGTAAACTTGTGTGTTTCAAAACATACTTCTAAATTCTTTTATGCTTACAAATAATTAATATTTTATCCATTTTTATATGCGAAATAAACCATTTTACCCTAATTAACTTTTGATCATCTTTTCTTTCATTGCAATTCATTTAATTTATTTCTTTCAGACATACATACGAGTGTTTTATATAAAGTTCGCTTTTCTTAATAAAATTCTTACGTCTGAACATCCTAAATAAATTTTTAGCGTTTGCATTATTAAGTTCATATACTGAGTGCTCAATTACAAGTGACTATCAGTCACTACCTGTTTATGTTTGTTCATATATTAAACACGCCTGGTATTTTAACTGTATATCCTTCTCGTCCTCTTGAATATACAATGAACCATTTTACAGCGATAACGCTATTTAGCATCATTTTACAGGCAAAACAGGCGACGTGGCCCCTTGTTCTTTCTTACGTACTACCAAATATAGGAAGCAGAGCAGATTGCGACGACGACTACCTTGACGTCAGACCCACGACCCCCGACTAACACAAAAGGCGGTGGGACAAAATTTCTTTTACACTTGTTAATGCCACTACTTTTCGTTAACACATATCAACTACGCAATCTGGCCAAAAGACATGTAACAGGTTCCTCATTTACCTGTTCAGGAAATTAGGCCCCAGTCAGTACAAACAAAAATTTCGGAATAAGGAAAACATTGATAGATCTTTATTCCTAATTTCAGTTGTATGTCTCAAATAGCATTTGAAGTTTGAAAATAACACATTCATTTGGCACAATAGAAGGCTTTCATCTACCAGTGCCAGTCAATAAATTTTATATTTGAGTAGAAAAAGTAAAAATATCGCCAAGAAGGAAATGCAAATAGATTTTTTTCAAATTATTAATTTATATCCTTCAATTCCAGATAGTTTTCTATGAATCCTAAACACTTGCTGACAAAACTTAACGAGAAGTTGTACAATGTTTTGCCTGACTGCTAAGGTAGTCAAATGTACTACATCTATGGCTCTAAACCAAGATTTGTTCAAATCAAAATTAATACTATTAGCGGCAGTTACAGCGTTATTAATATTAAATGAGTAATATAATTGCACATCATCTGCATACATATGTATATTACAATTTTCGATGGATTTGTAAAAATTGCTAGCGTAGTGAATATAAAGCAAAGGTCCAGGTATCGAGCCTTGTGGAACACCTCTCTTTAAAGTCAGCACATCTGAATAGATACTATCTAAAGTTATGTCAGCAATACTACAAACACATCCTCTAAACATTCCAATGATAGTTTCAGAACAGCTAGTATAGATGTGAATCTAAAAGAAAGATTTTATGTAACCTTAAACGCTATTTCTTCAGGATACTAAATCTATTTAGAGAAATTCGAAACAACACTATCCTATGTAAGTCTTTATTTATTATATGGCAGCAACGGCTCATAAAATTTTAGCTCACAACTCTATTGTAATTAAATCACGTACGTATTGTCTTGATCGACCATATATCAAAATAGACCCAAAAGACTTGAAATAAAGATTGCCGCCAATTTAGGGAATATATTATTCGTAATAGTTTTAGGGAGCAAAAATAGAGGCCTACTTAGATTATTTTTAATCACAGAGGCACTTTTCACCGTCTTCATAATGCTCAAATTCCCGTTTCAACTACTAACAAACCATCTGCTGAAATTCTCAAATAGATGACTATGAAGGGTCACTTCTGAAAGTTTATTCTGTGGTTGAAAAAGTCATTAATTTTTTCTTAATATTACATTTGTTATTCATTATACATTATTTATTCGCGTATCATGCACTAAATGGTTGTTCAATAAATGTTAAAACATTGTTTCAGGTAAAATCAATATTAACCCATTATTGGCTATCGTTGACATATGGCAACCAATGCAGCAACGTATTTAGTTTGATGCCATCTTTTAACAAACAGTTGAATTTTGCTTTTGTTTGATTTATTTGTGACGTTAGATGTTGTTGTAAGTGTTAAATGCAATACAGCAGTTTACATTAAATAGTTTTAAAATACATTAGTTTTAATCCGCAGTGTATGTGTATTCCCTAAAAAGATGGACTTTAAGTAGGTGTAAGTACAATCATTTATAGCGTATAAGAAATATGAGGTTAATTTTTGCTAATAAATGTTGGTAAATATGTGATCAGTACTCTACCTAGTAATTTTCACCGAATCCGCTAATTTATCATAACAATACACGTTGACAAACTTGATATTTCCATATGGCAACGCTAGCCATCAGAATGCGCTAGTATCGAAAAATGTTAAAAATGATAAAAATATTAATCCCAGTACAGGTTACTTTTAAAGTTAATTTTGAATTAACTCCAACTAAATTGATCAAGAAATAAAATTAAAACGGTATCAGTGAAACATTTAGCCTTTGTGCCGTTACTGATAGGAATAAGGTAAATAAATAATAACATAAAGGTGCTATTGAGGATACAAAAAGAAAGTATATAAACAGTTATCGTAGTCTTCCGGTTATCTTTCCGCGTAAGCTTATTTTGTCCGATAAGAACTTTTAATTTTATGAAAATCAATGGTTCTTCTTAGAACCAATATACATACGCCGGAAGCCTACGATAACATATATCTATAAAATTGTAACTCTAACATAAAAAATATAAATCTAAAAACTTTTGTTCTTGCCATAATTATAATTTTAAATGCCATCAGCACAATATAGCAATGTTTGCACATTCATGATAACGTAAGGTTTTCCATTTTTTCAATATTATTAAAATTGACACTCATTTTCTTTACAGCTGAATATTTACCAATATCTTTTTGTCATTTTTAGTGATGGACTAACGTTAGAAGAAGCTCTTCGAATAGTATACGATGAAAATTTTGATGCATCAGAAATTTTTATAAAACTTCTAGATCAAACCGTCTACACAGATGAAAAATCTGGAGATGAGGACAGTAGTGGCTTGGCAGACAATTTGAATAGAAACCAGTTGCGTTCTCAAGCGGAGATTCTTATACGAGACTGTGAGAAGATAGATAACGAAGTAAATAACGATCATGGTTATCAAATTGAAGATCCGGAACAAATTCTTACAATAATTGGAGATTCCAATATGATTGAAGATCGACCAGGCACTGCCAATATTAGCTGGATAAAGGGTGTCCTTATACATTTTTCACGGTCATTTTCAGGGGGGATTTATGAACGTTATACAGATTGTACATTCTAAAAATATTTGAGAAATTTATAGATAAAAACATTATTGATTTTCTTATAGAAAAAGCAACAAGATTATCCACTGTTTCTAAATGAAAGTGACCCTAAAATAACAGAAGCTGAAATGAAAAGTTTTATTTCTATTCTTATACCAACGGGCTATAAGAATTACCTGCACGAGATTTTTATTGGGATTCACGTGAAGATATGAAAAATAACATGATAGAAGAAAATATGCGACGAGACAGATTCAGAGAAGTTTTAAAGTAGATTCACTGTGCCGATAATACTAAACCTGTCCCTGATGACAAAATGTGCAAACGGAGGCCTTTCATGAACAAGTTAAAAGCAAACTTTTTAAAAAATTGGGTACCAGAGGATCGCTTAGATTTTGATGAATCCATGATCAAATATTATGGAAAACACTCCTGTAAACCCATCAGATTTGGGTACAACATATGGTATTTGAATTCAATTTCTGGTTACGTAGTTAACTTTAGGACAACCAGAATACGAAAAAAGTTTGGAAACTGCATTGCCGCTCTTATAAATATGATTGATGAATTTCCAGAGAACTTGAAAAATCTACCATTTAAGTTCTTTTTTGATAATATATTCACGGGACTAAATGTTATTTATTACTTAAAACAACTAAAGTACTATGGCACAGGAAACATTAGGGACAATAGGAATCCAAAAGCGTGTCCATTATCCAATAAAAAAACCGTTTACAAAAAACAACAAACGTGAAGAGTACGATTCTTCAATTGATAAGGATGATGGAATTATAATAGTTAGATGGATGGGTAACAATGTAGCTTCCGTAGCGTCTACACCGTATTGAGTAAATCCACAGGCTACTATAAAACGTTATTCTTTCGAGACCATACATAATAGGCAAATACAATGAATTTATGGAAGGAACAGACCGGTTTGATGAAAATATTGCTGCCTACAGAATAAGTGTCAGCCGCAAGAAAGAGTGGTGACCGATTTTCACTTGCTTATTGGACGCTGAAATTACTAATGCATGGAAGTTGTACAGGCAGACAAATTCGTCTTGAATATCTCAATTAGTCACAGGCTGAATTGACAATAGCGCATGTGGTAGAAATCACGAGTGTTTAAGCACGACCGGAAAAGCTTCAGTGGAGCGAGGTGCAGTTCGTCGATACTTGTGAGGCTAAACACTACAGAAATAAGTCAAAATCGGTAAAAGGCGTGCGCCACTATTCTCAAGTCAAACTGCGATGTTTCCGAAACACCCTGTATATCATGATGTCAGTGACCTACCTTAAAAGTGGACACAGGCACTCTAGTGGTCTGTAGATACTAGATTAAGGCTGAAAAAAATGTACTACTGCTAAAGATGCTCAATTAGTTATGATCTCTCTGTATATAAAAGTCAGTGAAAAGTGTTAACGAAAGCGCAAATAGTATTTACGTTACTTACAAGAATTTAGGACTTAATGTGCCTTAAATGAAATAACTACGGGCAGGTTTTCAGAACTGACCACCCTGTATATTATTTAAATAACTAACTGAACTTTGGATTTTTAAGAACGTGTTATATTTACTCAGAAATAAATGCTTTATGACTTTCATTTCTAAAAATTATTAAATTGTTATCTAACTTTTTGCACGCGCACTGTATAACTATAATTGCAAATAAGGTTTTATATTGGTGAAATAATAACCAAAATTGACCACAAAAACACCTTTATATAAATTTAGTTTGCACGAAAACACACACATATGCACAAATTCAATAATTAGCTAAGAAAATCAATAGGACCTACATTCTAAGAACAAAGAACATTGGCTAGCGAAATCTAGGCTCGGGACGATTTATTTACAAAATCCAGCTGGTTATCACAACAGAGAGTAATTGACAATTAATAAATGAACTCTAGATTTCGCCAACGACACTTACAATATTTAAAAGAAACTGCATAACCAGCATATATTCAAAATGGGTACGCAGGTTATTGAGACAATGGTAATAATAAAACTAACAAATCAAAATACAATGTTAAATATGATATAAAAAGTTAGCCTAAATAAGTGAAATTATAAACATAAAATGTTCCTCTGAATTAATTCTGATTCAACGCTACTACAGACGTTTTAAGTCCGTAATTTATTTATTTTCTTGATATTTGTATCTAATGGACGTTAATGTCCTTTAACTAGCTTTACGTTATTTTACACAAACAAAACTGGGTCAGTTGGTGATGGCACGAAGGTTGATAGAACCGTGCTGGCCCAAGGTAGGCCTTCATGGCCAGATTCGGAATAAGCAAGGCAAGAACAAAAGAAAATATACGACACTTACAGGTGAAAGAATGCTCTGGACTCGGGAAACGTTTCTAGCTCTTAATTTTTAGGATAGATAATCCCCATGGGTAGGATGATACATAACAGAAGTTGGCCGTTTTTATATTAAATGATTTATCCCAAACTGACTTGAATTTCCATAATACAGGTCTTAAGCCAGGCAGGTACTTTATAACTTTAATAAAGATCCATATTACTTCCCTAAAAATAAAGAAGACACACCGGAACAAGCACTCAATACTTTTTTACTACTTAACACAAGCGTTTCTGTGTCATTAGTGCTGTCCCCTTGCCTCGGGTTTTTTTCTCACAGGACTGTTCGTATTCCCCCCATATTGGATCATACCCGTCAGCAAGGCGCCGAGAAAATATCTTTATAGATGTTGAATTGTAACCCAGTTAATTATATCTTAAGCTGTAAATGACATCATGCCCGTTAATTTCTTGTGTGCATAACTTTTATACTTTGTAACCAACAACTTTATCCTTGTTCAATCTTGACGAGTGGTCTTATATGTATTGCCACAATTTTCTAAAATTTCTAACGCAATACTAATGAAGTTTTAACTAAAATTACTTTGCAACATTTCAAAAGTAAAAATACGAGGTGTATTCAAATAGATTTTTAATTTAGCATTATTATTTCTTTTATAAGATGGTTTTCTGAATTGTTTTAATGAATCCTAATTTAACTAAAATTATATCAATCATTAACGTGCATGGTACTAGATATCGCTTAATTTAACCAATATTCTCAAACAAACAGCAAGAGCTGACAAGGCGTTTTATTTGTGCTCTAACTGATTTTATTTAGAATTTATTTGTGTTAATTTCCGACTTTTAAGATAAGTTCTGTAGTTATATCGCTTTGTTGATTATAAATAGATTATCTCTAAGGTTTTTCGAAAAAGCTTTTTATAAAGTGTTTTGAAGCATAGGTAAGGCCAGAGACTTATCCACGAAACATTTCAGAAACTAAAACCTTAGTGTTACATACAAAATATTCTATACGAAAAATAGCAACAATTTCAAAAGTTTCTAGGTCATCAGTGGACAGAATTAAACAAAATTTAAAACTTAAGATTGATCTGAAGCTAAAAGAGTTAAAAGATGTGCGCGCAAAAATCTTACTACGCCAAGAGACGAAAGGAAAATAAGAAATATATGCATTCAAACAGATTATCGCCACGTAGGTTTTTTACTAAATTTAATCAGGATTCTGAAATTCATATTTCTGACATAACAGCTCGTCGTCGCATTAAAAATTTGGGTTTCGTTTGTTGTCGACCGGTCAAGAAGCCATTTTTAAGACCTGCTATGAAGGAAAAACGTTTATAATGTGCCAAAACTCACAAAAACTGGACTGTTGATGACTGGGGAAAAAATAATAGTCCACTTGCACTTTCAAAAACTGCGTGTTTCATTACAGGTTTGTTTTCTGACGAGTCTTCAATTCACATCTTGTGTGATAAATCAGAATTCATTAGGAGAGAAGGAGACATGAAAGGTTCAATGATGACTGAATTATTAATTTAATGGTCTGGTCAATTGTTAATGGAACCATGCGATAAGATCAGTATATGGAGGTGTTGAACGCAAAAATGCTCCCCCAAATATTAGAATGGTTTACATTCATGCATGAGTTTGCACCCTGCCACAAAGTCAAAAAAGTAAGATCTTTTTTAAAAAATAAAAATATTAATGTTCTGGATTGACTTGAAAATTTTCCTGATCTGAAGCCCATCGAAAATCTATGGGAGCTTATGAAGAAGGAAATTTCTAGGGAATTCATGACCAATTAACGTCAGTTGATTGAACGTTTAATTGGCGTATGACATCGAAGTGAAAACATCAAAAATAATTTCCTAAAATGTATACAAAGTAAGCTAAAAAAAATACAGGCAGTAATAAATCGAAGGGCGGCAGTACTAAATATTAAACTTTTCTGTTACATTTTAGATTTTTTAAACCAAAATTATACCTTTTCTTTCATTTGTTATGTATGCTTCAAAAACGAATAAAATGGTAATTAAAAGTCTTTAAAAGTCTATGTTATTTAAACTTTGTTTAAAAAATCCACCTTCCTACTAGTATCCCTAATAATTTGATCACCCACTGTCGATTTAAATATTGTAGTTGATCCATTATTATATTGGGGATGTAAATTAAGTTAATTGACTGTCAACTCTTATTTTGTTATTATTTCTACCAAAACATTTAGGTTGGTTTAATTAGAAAAAAACTGTACTTTTTAATCGTTTTTATTTTATTTCTTTATTATCATTTGAATAAAATTGTCAAATAGATTAGAAATTGTAGAAAGAAGGCAAGAAGAGTTTCTCGTAAAGAGAATACATAAGGTATGTTGCAATAAAATAATGGGGTGCTAGAATTGTTTCGGAAATAGGTATGGGAACACAATGAAAATACAGTAATAGCGCCTCTATTGTATTTTAAAATATTTTCCCTTAAAATCAATACACTTTTGCACGTGTTCGAATCAGTTGTTGAAGCACTTTTTCCATTCCGAAGATGGTATAGCAGATATTTGAGTTTTGAATTCTGCCACAGCATCTTCAGATGTTGTAAAACGGGTTCCACGCATTTTATTTTTGACAAGCGGGAATAAAAAGAAATCATTTGGATTTAAATCCGGACTGTATGGACAATGAGTCAATAATTCTATCTTTTGCCGCTTCAAATAATCGACAGTTTGTGATGCTGTGTGTTACGATGCATTGTCATGGTGCAAGATGATCCAACGCTTTGCATTACTTTTTCTGATTTCATTGATGACTTCCTGTAAGCAAATGCTTGTATCCCAATCAGAATTGACTATGCGACGATCCTCTAAAGCAATGGTAGTAACGTAACCAGTAACACTGAAGAATGTGGCGACCATTTTCTTTGAAACGGTTCATGAACGGACAACTTTTGTTGAATTCAATTCATCTTGAAATACCCAAACGCGCGACTGTTGCTTTGTTTCTGACTCATATGGATAAATTCAAGTTTCGTCATCTATAATGATGTTATAAATCAAATTTGAAACACCACGGTTAAATTTTTTCAGTATTTCCTTGGTCCATTGAACTCGGGCCACTTTTTAAGCCTCCGTCAAATTGTATGGAATCCATCGGGCACATAATTTTTTTACACCTAAATGATCATGCAAAATAGTTGATGTTTGTTTCATGTAAATGCCAAGGGTTAATTCTTTTCTCGGTAAGTCACATGCCGATCCATCTCAATTATCTCACGCATAGCATCAATGTTTTTTGAAACAACATTAGTTCGCGGACGACCTTCGCGAAATTCGTCGCTGAGACTACTGAGACCAAACTTGAATTCTGGAAACCAGCGATAAATTGTTGCTTTGGATGGTGCATCGTTACCAAAAGCCGAGACAAGGCGATCCATACATTGTTGTTAAGTTAAATTACTTTTAATATCGTAAAAAAATCAATGCACGGAAATATTCGCGATTTAATTCCATTTTTGTCGATAGTTGTTTATTTTACTTTTAAATACAAACGTTACCAAACAATATCTTATTCAACTGTCAATGCTACATAACCTAAAAAAATGCAAATTTTACGATAGTGCCATCTATGATTCTCTAACAATGACGGAAGTACTCGATTCTCGATAAAAGTGGGGAAATACTATTCAATTTGTATGAGATGTCTTCAATTCGAATAGGACGTAGAGGTAGAACGCACATATCTGTCACTGCTTAATTCAAAGAACTTCGTCTCTTAGATTTTGATTACTTTTGAAATAGAGAATAGAGTAATACATATCTGCACTAACTACTCCGACAATTATTTCGTACATATTCTAGAAAATTAATACGAGGACTTACCTGCCAATTTTTGAACATGTAATTCCTTTGGTTGCGTGCTATTTCTATTGATTTGGTAGTTCTTTTGCTTCGGGATCGTAATGATGAAGTCGTTTAGTTCATAGTTATAATAGAGTGTAAAAAATTCAAAGAGTCATCGGCGTAAAGTGACTATTAGTTAGGCATCTAGGAAGCTATTTGGTTGACTTTTTGTTATAACCAAACCATGATGTATAATGAAAAAGACGGGTTCTTGGAAAATATTTAAAGTCTTAGCATAATTAATCGATTCTCTAAAATCACGTAACGCACGATATCAAAATTTTCATCACTGGACACAGAAACGGATCCCTATACATGGTATTCATACTGAATGTCTATTTTTACTTTTTCAAATCAAACAATTAAATTTTTTGTAAACAATTAAGGGTAATGATCCTTCAATGTACTCAAAGTTTGTCTAAAAGGAATCCGAGATTTAACTTTCTCGCGAAAAATAACGGTAACAGGGTGAGGCCATTTTTGCACGCTAAAGGAAGACATCCTAGACCACATTCGTAAATTGTGGTGCCTTCGCCGGATGCTAATATCGCTGTGAGGTAGCCAGCGTATGAATTGATGTGAAACGTGTTCGTTGAATTTTTATTGTGCTCGAGATGACGGAACAAGTAGAGTAGAAGTGCTGCATCAAGTTTTGTCAAAAACTTGGGGCTACGCAAGTTGCAAAAATTCGTAAGATTCGCGAGGTTTCGGGTAACGATACCATGGGGCAACTTAAACAAACAACAAGCTCAAAATGACTGCACATCTGTGGATACTGACCCGCGTTCCGATAGGTCACTCATAGCTTTCAATGCAGCTATCGCTGCGGGCAGTTATAGAAGACCCTCGTTTAACATTGCAAGAAGCTGCTGATGCGGTTGGGATAAGCAAAGACTCCGTGCAAGCAATTTTACGCGATGATTTGGACATAGGCCGCATTTTAGTGAGTTTGGTTCCCACGGTGTTAATACAAGAATGGTATTAACTCCGCCTTAAAGTGGCTCGGGACATGTAGAACACTGCTAACGTCAATCCTGAGTTTGTTCACACCATGATAACTGAAGGTGAATCACGAGTGTTCGGATATGGCCCTGAAATAAAAGCACGACTATCACAATGGAAGATCTAAACAATCACGTGACGTGCGTAAAAAAATTAAGACGTTTTTGGAATGCATCGTTTCAAATTGTTTGTTACTCCGCCGACGCATTCTGCATTAACTTCCTGTGTTCTCAAATTAGGAGCCCTTCAGCGATATTTGTACCTTCCCAAACAAGTAGAAGTCTCAAGAAGCCATGTCAGGAGAATACCGAGTTTGGCGGACAGTTAGATTTCCATGTTTTGTCAAAAAAGTCTGAAGTAAGTGAAACGAATGTGCCAGAGTATTGTTGTGATACAACTTCCAGGCACCGGAGAAGTCCTTGATAGCACTACTTAGTAATTGTTCGTCGTTGCAGTGCGTATTCGTGATGCACAATGCCGCAGCAATAAAAAAAGACACTCAAAGTTGCCCTAATTTTTTCACTTCTCGCGATTTTTGGGTCTTGGAAACAAGGAACACTTCCATTGTGGAAATTGCGCTTTTGTTTTTGGATCATATCCGAACACTAAGTTATCACGGTGTGAAAAAAGACAGGATTGGCGTTGGCAGTGCTCAACGTGTCCTGATCCACTTCAAAGCTGACTTGTTACCGTTCTTGTGTTAACAACATGGACACCAAAATCGCTGACATTCGATCTATGTCTCTAAAATTGCATGCGCGGCGCCTTTGTTTATCTCAACTTCATCATCAATTTCTCGCACTGATAAACGACGGTCTTTTATAATTGATAGCACTTTATCAACGACAGCTGCATTGAGCGCTAGTATTTTTACTCAAACCCTGCCAAAACTGGTAAATTCTTTCAGCATGGGTAAACTCAAAATTCTGGGAAAACTTGATGCAGCATCTCCGCTCTACACCTACTGTCATCTTGTGCACGTATTACATCAATTCCTACGCTGGCTACCTCACAGAGACACTGATATCCGTCCATGACGTCATTAAGATGACCTCCTTCAGTGTGTAATATGGCCTCGCCCTATAGCCGTTAATTTGCGAGCGAAAGTTAAAACTTGGATTTTTTTCAGACAAACCTCGTACATATTAAAGGTTCGTTGACCTTCTTTGTTCACAATAATAAACTGAATTGCCTAATTTAAAAGAAAATATGAACACCGTGTAGGGAGATCTGTTTCTGTGTCCCGTGATGAAAATTTTGAAGCCGTGCATGACATGATTTTAGGCAATCAATGAATTGGGCTAAAAGATAATGCTAAAACTTCAAATATTTCCTACGAACGGGTCTTTTGCACCGTACATCATGGTTTGGTGATAACATAAGTATTTGCCAAATGACTTGCTGGATTCCTAACTTAATAGTCACTTTGCGTCTGTTTTGAAGTGACTATTTGAATTTTTTAGATTATACTGCAACTATAGATGAAACGAACTCATCATTACGATCCCGGAACAAAAGAATGATCAAAGCAATATAAAAAGCCTGAAACTTCCGTCCAAAGAAATTTCATGTCCAAAAATTGGTAGGTAAGTCCTCGCATTAATTTTCTAGGACGTGGATGAGATAATTATTTCGAAATAGATGCGCATTATTTCATTCTTTATTTTAAAAGCTATAAAAATCTAAAACAGACGAAGTTCTCGTTGAGTGATGCAGTAGCAGATATGCAAGTTCCGCCTGATTGTCTCATTTAGACTAAAAATATCTAGGTACGTTTGGTGAGCATTCCTTCTATTTATACCCCATATGGATTGAAGATGTCTAAAAGTGCTTGTGCGGATTGTGTATCAATAATAGTGGTTTATAGACTAAAACAAAAAGCTTTTTGATAGTACTAGCTTACTTTACGAGGGACAGTACTTATATTGTGGGCCAAGGCAACACTACGCAGTCAAGACGCCATCTAACATTTTTAATAAAAAGTTTGACATTTTTGAACATAACCTTAATTAGAAAATTTCACATTTAAGCGCGATTGGTCGTGTTTATAGTGAGTTGAAAATTGTGCCTCAGGGTAAAAATGGAATTAACGCGTGAAAATTTTCATGCAACGATTTATTACGACTTTAGACGTGAATTATCTAGACAAGAGTTATCGATCAACTTACTTCCACTTTTGACGATGAAGCCCCATACTTTGCCACTGTGAAATGCTGGTATAATGAATTTAATCCTGGCCACCGTAAGCTCACCGATGAAAGTCGTGACAGACGTCCAACATCAGTTGTTGTACCAGAAAACATTGGTGCTGTGCAAAAACTGATAATGCAAGATCGTTATGTGACATACTGTAAGATTATTATACATTAGTTCGACCAGCATATACATATAAAATATTGCATGAACATTTAGCCGTGTAAAAGGTATGTTCTCGTTGGATCCCACATCATTTGAAAACATCTGAAAAATATGCCCGTGTCGATTGGTGCAAGCAAATGCTTACAAAATACAATGGCCGTGCTTCAAAAGACGTATATAATATTGTAACAGGTGACTTAATCATGGATATATGCGTATGAGCCGGAAAGTAAACAGCAGTCGACTGTATGACTGTTTCAAGATGAACCAAACCCAACAAAAGTTGTTCGCGCTCGAAACACTTCGAAACAAATGGTCGCCTGTATTTATGGAAAAACTGGTCATGTGGTAACAGTGCCTTTACAGGAACGTAAAACTGTCGCCTCTGTATGATACATCACCATTTGTTTGCCGGAAGTCTTCAGAGAAATAAGGAATACCAACAAACGTCGTAGGATCATTCTGCATTACGACAATGGCAGCTTGCACACATCTCGTCTAAAAATCGATTAAACGATTATTTGAACACTCAATAAATTAAATTAACGGGTCATCCACCGTGCAGTCCTGATTTGGCACCCAATGACTTCTTTTAGTTCCCGAACATCAAGAATAAATTGTGTGGACAACGGTTTTCGTCGGGAGAAGAAGCCACCGATGCGTTCAAAAATCATGTTTTAGAGATGTCTCAAACAGAATGACAAAAAAGTTTCAGAAATTGGTTTGAAAGAATGCAAAAGTGTATAGATCATAAGGGAGAATATTTTGAAAAACAATAAATCAATTGTCAAGGTAAATTACTTTACTTTATTGTTAGACTCATAATATAAATAATGCCCCTTGCATAAGCGTTGTGCTACATATTAAATAAACTAAAATTAGTTTTGGAATACTCGAACACTTTCTATCTTAGGATCGGAACCTACCAATGCTTGCATTCATCGGACGCGATCGCTCCAGGAGCGCTCAATAAATTCTAGGTAAACGTCCAGTGAATTGATAGCTCCCGAGAGACCGCTACGTGTAGCGGTCCCCATTTTTTGGACCACATTTATATTATGCTTCTAAAATGTAGTGAAGTAGGATCGCGGGGTTCAGATAGAGAAGTAAATTCAAATTTCATAAATATAAATCCAACTACTTTTAAAATATGAAACAATCTACCTAAGTATTATAAAAAAGTACTAACTAACAAAATTCTAATTACGCTAATCTACAGTATAGTTATAAAATTAGCAAATCATGACACAAAAAGTGTAAAGATATATTCAAGTTATTAAGAAAATCAAAAAGGTACAAAAGTACAACAAACACAATCCAACGCATCAAACAAAACAGACAGAGGAACACCTTATAAATGCATTTTTAAGAAAGAGGCGCGAACATCTAAAAGTGCCCTCTTGAGTTTGACTTATTTTAAGGCATGTGTCGACATTTTGAGTGTCAGCAAACGATGGAGCGCTCCCACTGTGTACCGATCCAAGCGAGAGGAGCGATCACCTTCGGTGAATTATAACGGCACAAAGACGTTTTGTGACCCTAAGGGCGCATATGGAGTTATTTCGTGAACTTACGGTGTTGCGCCAAAAGACAGTGGAGAAGGGGGGTTCGAAGTTAGCTATCAAACTCACAGAGTTGCGTTCAGGAACGTCGTTGTAGCAATAACAAAAGGGGAACGTCGTATTTGAGCGGTACCAACTTAAAAGGTTGAAGTGTAGAACGAAGACTCCACTTCGAAACCGTTACTTATTACGTAGATGGTGAATCGTACGTCATTATAATGAATACGATGTAATCAGAAAAGTACAATTCGTTATATATATATATATATATATATATATATATATATATATATATATATA
>JAHWXV010039970.1:0-10218 GCA_024586415.1 Phrixothrix hirtus
TCTCAGTACATATATTAACCCTAGTTTTAGTATTTAGTAGTTTGAGTAGTCCTTCCCGTACCTCTTGAATAAGGCCGAATTCAAGGGACGGAGAAATTATGTGTAACTTGTTTTTGTAAACTGTTGTATTGTGTGTACGCTAAATAAACCATTTCTTTATCGATAGATATGTCATGTCATTCAACTAGCCTTTTATTGTGACAGTAGAATATGTTAATTGATAACACTTTGCATTTTAGAGGATATGTATTAATCAAGGTTCCTCCTTTAGATCACGACCAAAATTAATATTAATATTTGGGGCCTCAACTAAAGGCAACCACGGGACAAAATCATAAAAGGCCAAGGAACTGTTTGTATCTGTTCCAAGGATAGTTCAACACCTTGAGCGGCAATCTGGAGCAGTGGCGCCCTTTCTTTTCGTATATCTCGACTTCCTTTAGCGCGCGGGCGGTACTGTTGTACTTTATCGGGAACCCATCCTACTCCGAAGAGCTAGCGGCCATCACTGACGTTAGTGGGCGTAACGCCTAACGCGCCCGTGACAACTGATACAACCTAAGCTCTTAATTTATTGTGCATCATACAAATACAAAATAATATCATAATACCATTTATTTCTACTTACCGATGGAATCTAATTCCAAGTGTTTTGATTTTTTTTGTTGAAATGTGAAATTCCGCCCGACACACAATTCATCATTTTAAATACAAACTGAGTCATAAATGGTTGAGTAAATATAGCCGCATTATGTCACATCCGTAATATTAAATTATAGTGGGATGAAACATTATGCTCATTCCTCTATATTCTATATTCTGAGGTCCTATATACGTTGGCTAACTATAAGTATACATAAACAATGACGTAACCAATCTATTTATTATAAAATATTCTTGAACGGATTTTTATATGGAAAAATTAATTGCAGGGTTAAGCACCTACTTATTTAAAATAATAAGCTTTTCTATTTACTAAATGTTAGAATATCGCAAAACTCAATTCTTAGGTTATAGAGGTATCCGGGTAGTGTCTATAATAAATTCGTTTCTAGAAACTAGATTATATGATCTAAAGCAAATACTTTATTCTTAAATATATGTATTAATAAGAATTGTAATTTAATTATTTAAAAAGTATTTAAAGATATTTCTAAATATTTCTTATGAAGGTCATTGATCACAGGATAAGCTTTATAATTAAGGTAACTTGTAATTGTTATAAGTTATAATAATTATGTATTATTTGTACTTATATTATTTAACTTGACAAACGAACTTAACGGACTGAATGACTCCGGTACATAACATCACGTTAAATACTCGAACGTGCACCCAGACTTTCTATTCGAATCAGTGCTGCCTAAACACGTAAAGTTCTATCCAAATTAACCGAACATGATGGCGGCGTTAGCATGCTGTACGCATGTATTAAAAACGGCAAATTTGTTTGCTGTTCTATTTCCGGCCCAGATTGGTGTAGTGGTTAGCATGTTTGCTGCTACATCCAAGGGACGCGGATTCAAACCCGATCGAAATCGGTAAACATTGGTGTATCGTGTGCGATATCTCGTCAGCGTATAGTCGGACCTATATTCTTCGAACAGACTGTAAATGGTGAACTATACACGAATATTGTGTACCAATTTATGTCCCTATTGGAACCCTCTAGAACGGTACTGCTGGTTTCAGCAAGACGGCGCTACCTGCCACACGTCTAGAGAAACCATGAACTTCCTGCAAGAGTTCTTTGGTAGTCGAATAATAAGCAGGGGCTTATGGCCTCCAAAGTCCCCAGACCTCAGATCTCCTGACTACTTTTTGTAGGGCTACATTAAGTCCGGGGCCTTCAAAAACAATCCTCACACTATTGATGAACTTAAAGCCAATGTTACAGACTTAATCACGAATGTTACCAGTACAACTCTTAAAAAGGTTTCTTCTAACATGCTGAAAAGAGTCGGAACGTGTATAACCACAAGGGGTGGGCATTTTGAACATATTCTTTAACAACTGTTGCCACTGTAAGCAATAATACCTTTTTATTAAATCTCTTTTATAAGTAACAAATAGATTTTTTTATTACACCTAAATTTCCCTTTCATAAATTACATTACAAATTGGATAACAGAACAAAAAAATCACTCTGTATGAAAACATAACTGTGAAACGATAATCCTGGCGATTTTTAGCACTTCTATTAGTGCAACCGTAAGCTGCACATCCAACCATCATTTCCACTAAATTATGAATAAATATTCTCAAAATTACATACACATAATAAATTAACAAAAACTCCACAACTGTATATCGACAAATGTGGCGTCTACTGCAGATGGTGTTTCAAAACTGGACACACGCGTACCGTAATTTCGATAGCTAGAGACGCTTCCGCAGCATTTTTTATTCGTTGAATTAAATCTTAGTTACTAATTGTTAACTTTAAAATGAATACAGCTATTAACTTTAAAGTTAATCTTTCAAACTTATGAAAATTAAAGTGTGTACTGTATTGCCGACTTTTAAAAAGCACCACATCACACTCAGCATAATATTAAATTTAAAACAGCGTTATCTAGATTTGCAGATGATCTAAGAACTTAACTGCAAACAATTTTCCCGCGTTTGCCCACTGTCCTATTATCAGTGACCTCAAATTTCTGTTCAAGTCAAATGCCTAATATTTAAAGATCATAATCTATCAAAAACATAACAAGAAAATTAATTAACCTCAATGTGACATTTTATCGTTTACTTTTTCAAAATAATAAATATGTTGAACTTTTGTCAGAGGCTTCCTAAAATAGTAAGTTTATTATTGTATTACCCATTTTGATAATATATTTAAAAGTTCTATAATTTTCAAATCGATTGTAATTATAGACATTTACAACAGAAACTGCCATTTTTAAATGCATCATAAAATTAATATTACATTTTAAGGAATTACATGCACATTTAAATGGATCTTTAAGTGAAAAAACATTAACCCTTTTAAATGTACCTCCACTTCATCTAAAAGGATACCAAATAATAAATAAAATTGCAAATACTACTGATAAATTAAATGAATGTTTCAAACTGTTTCAAATTGCGCATAATGCTACATGTACTGTTGATGCTGTTTATAAAGCAACAGAAAACGTAATTGAAGAATTTTTTCAAGATAATGTTATATATTTGGAATTACGTACCACACCTAGGCAAGAACAAAGTATAACAAAAAGGGACTATATTGAAACAGTTGTGAGAGCTATAAAAAACAATGTTCATAAGATTAACGTTAAATTAATACTGTCAATTGATCGAAACCATAGTCTACAAATTTCACAAGAAGCTATGGATTTAATCATTGACATGCACAAACAATATCCTGATATTATTAAAGGAGTTGACTTATGTGGAAATCCAAATAAAGGAGTTTTTTATGAAAATCTTTTTAATCAAGCTAGAAATAGTGGATTACGTGTTACTTTACATTGTGGTGAAGTACAGAATGTACCAGAAGTTCTGGATATGTTAAGATTTAAACCTGATCGTATTGGACATGGAACTTGTATTCATCCTCAGTATGGAGGCTCTGATGAAGTATGGGACCTGTACTGTCAATTAAAAATACCATTAGGTACTTATTTTAAATAATTCCCAAAATAAATTCTTAAAACTTTCTTTATTTTACAGAATGTTGCCTCACATCAAATGTATTATGTGGAACTTCAAAAAGTTATAATGAACATCACCTTAAAAAGTGGATGGACAATAAGTTTCCATTTAATTTAAATGTTAATGAGTATACAAATTATAATACCTAATTAATTATTAATATTAATGTTTTTAGACAGATGATAAAGGTGTATTTTGTACAACCTTATCTGAAGAATATCACTATGCAGCACAGCACTTAAATTTAAATCAAAGTGATTTAATAAAATGTTCCTTAAGTGCAATTGGTTACTCATTTGGAACAGATCTAGATAAAGCAAATGCAATTCAAATAATCGATGAATGGAAACAAGAAATGTGCAATGTTATTTATAAACCATAGTAATACAAATTAAATAATTGAAAAATGTATAAAAAAAATGTTTTATGTCATAGCTAGTGAGGATATTACATATTGAAAATATGGCATCACTTTCCCACTAGTGCAAAATTTTACCACACGATGGTGATATACTTGAATATAGCATGACTAGAGTTAAAATCACTTTGAAATAACACATCGTCAGAGATGTGCAGAAACCAATGTTAAATTAGATAAGTTTAAATAAAAATAAAAGTGGAGTCTAGTATATAATGTCGCCATAAATTATATATTATTAAATATTTTTGTATTGTAAAAGTTTAATAATTATTATTCAATGTTCAATAAAAAAACTGCCAGCTTTAACAATTCTTATGTAGTTTGTCTGATTTTGTCTTTATATGATATAAGATATGGTATGTTGATTGTTAGTTTTATTTATAATTTTCAAATACCATTGTAGTTTGTTGTATTCATTAAATATTATTGATTTAATTGGTTGTTTTGATGAAACATTCTAAGAAACAGTCATAAGATAAAATGATGGATGTAGATAAAAGTATGTCTATATTTGAAGTTACGAAGTTGTAATCTTATGAATTCCTTATTATAGTTTTATTAGGATTTTAAGCCATGATATAATTATTAAATGGGATAGTAATAAAAAACGAGATAATCCCAACAAACAAGGTACTTACGGCCTTAATCTGGCTAAGTTATGGCATTGCCTAGATGTTGGCATCGTTTGTACAATGCCAGGTAAACGCTAGATCATGTCTGGAATACAGCATAGTTGCCTCTGACACACAATTATAGGTGCACTGTGCTGATCCAACAACTGCCCAACATCAGCAAACATACTTTGCACCAACGTTTTTGCCGTTTTAAATTTCGCAGTTTGTTTTAGTTCTTGGTTGATAAGTGGCGGTAGTTATATCTAACCTAACACGTTACTTTATTATGCATAGTGTACAAGTGCAATATTTATTTTGTTATGATAAATTAATTTTCAAAGAGTTCCTTTAAAATTTTTAAATGTTGCAATATTTATAACCAACTGACGATGGTTCTGAATTTATTGGTTATCTCCATTTTAGTGTTTAGCGTAAATTAAGAGGGCATCTTTGAAAGCAAATATCTAAGCATTTTCATGAGACTGGTAAGTTTTGTAAATTTTTTGTTAATTTAATTAGTTGACAATCTCTGTTTGAAGATGATTATGGCAAAGCCTATAAAAAAATCTAAGCAACCTGAAGTTTTGTTAGATGTGCAGAGCGACAGAATTTAGTCAAAAAGGGAAACATCTTCGTACAAAACAGCTACAATACTTGGAAAGCAGTGATGATTAACAGCTGTGTACATTAGCTCGACACCCAAAGCTCAATTTAGCATTCCATCTTCTAATACAAATGGTAACCGTTTATAGAGCACATAGAAAAAAGTCTGCAACCTTCATAGGATTCATTACTGCAACAATCATTAAGTGCAAATTTTCCTGTTACAAGAACAAAAAATAATTATACATATTCTTGAGGAATAAACTCTGGTGCAACACAACTAAATTTTGTGCACATTACCAGAAGATATGAAAAAATTTTAATATTGTGGTAAGAGTAGCAAGTTATAAATACATATTATGTATTCATAAAAATAATTCATATTATATTGTTGCAGTGTAGTTATCTAGATTGGGTGAAACATATATTTGTGCCTAGACTAATATAATTCTAAGAAAGCCATTGATGGATGAAGTTGCATGCTACAGTTTTCATTGAAAGAGATTGAATAAAAATCTATTTTTTTAATTAACGTTAAAATTGGTGAGTAATCGTTTATAAGTAGCTTAGTACATCATAACATAAGTACAAGTTTAAGCTGTGTATGATATAAACAACACATATCAGCTGTAGTCTTGAAGCTAAATACACCATCTGTGACTGTTTATGACCCACTGATTTAATATTTACATTTCATATAAATGTGCACATATTAATTTGTATAAAACTGACTAACATAAACAACGTTGTATAATTAAAAATGTAAGAAGACAGACAAATGTTGCATTATTTACAGGTAATTATAAGGATGGGTATAAGAATTGCAAATAAATAGCGACCAATGGCATAATTCTTAGCCATTTTTTATCACTCAGTGATAATTGAATGTTTACCGCAAAGTTGAATTTATGTAAATATGAGGCATGCAAAATATGACATCATGCAAACCTGCCAATACCATAGTTTCTTATTTGTTTAGATCATATGCAGCTTTAACTTGAACCCAGTTTAAATAACTATGATGGTCCATATAAATACCAAACTGTCAGATGCAAAATTGGAATGGATTGTGAGATGGTATATTCTGCCAAAATTAATGAAGTCATCGTGAATTAACTATATTTTATTTTAAAGCTATCTTATTGCACTATGTAATAAAATAGACTGACCATTAAAATACATATTTCATGTGTTTCTATAAGAATAAAACAATAAATATTAAAATTGGTTAGTGTAACATCTCAGAATTTATTCCAAAACTAGATTACATTGGTGGTTATTTAATTTATCTTAATAATAACTAACTTAAAAGACCAAAACTAAGAAATTTTGTTTTAAAACAATCTGTCACAGTGAAGGGTACATCTAATCAAATTTTGAATAACTTAATATGATTTTTATAGATGCTGTGAACTTGAAGAACCCACATGCATCTGATCGTGATGTTAAGAACTTAATCAAGATGTGGTTGAAGCATTTTATTTAACCTTTTAGTCATGAATACTCAATCTAAAACATTTTCATTTCAGATTTTTTAAATGGAAAAATACAAATGTATTGATCAGTACCAACATTTACATGTCGATTCCTATTTTTCTAAAATAAAAAGATTTTCCATGTATTTGTCTATTATTCCAAATGAAAGTAAATAACCAAGTATATCTATATGACATCAAATATATAGTATTAATTACATGAAGTTGACGTTCAAAGTATTAAAGAAATGTATAATATGTCTTCATAAACTCATTGCAAAATTAAATTATTGGGCTGTGACATTTGCGTTATTTTTTCATCTATTTTACATTAAATTATAAAGCATAATGGCATAATGCATAACCAAAAATGATGTAAATAAGACAGCATCTTACTACCTGGTATAGTAGGGAAATATAACATATAACCAAAAACTGGACATTGAAAATTTTAACTAATAAATAAGTATTTTTTTATATGTATCAGATAAGAAAAATTATTAGGTAAATAAAATAAAAAAATTACATTGAAAACAATGTATATATTTCTATTACACTACTGTACAGTATCGATTCGGCATCTTAAAAAAACAAAAGTTCATTTAAGATTGGTCCATTACTAGCAAAATACTGTGCTATTATCATCAGCCAGCAACAGACCATAGTTTACCCAACATCAGTCCATTGCCGGCTATTTGAAATTGTCTCATATGATGACCAGCACAATGTATTTAAATTGGTCCATCATTATAAACCAACAATAAGCCATTGTTGAAACTTCTGGCATACTATTATTGGGAATGTATTGTGCCAAAGGCAGAGTGTTTGTTGGGATATCTTACCACCTTTTATTAATTTTTGATTATTTTGATATTTATTTTAAAACTTTAACGTTTTGAACTAACACAGTTCATCATCGGAAATAAATAATTCTAGACAGGAATTTTTTTTAGACAATATATTAAATAGGAAGTAATAAGCAATTTGCTTGATTAATAATAATGGTAAAATAAATTAATTTTTTAATATAAATTTAATTATGGTTTTTTTAGTAACATACTGTTGTGTCATGAAGGTATGAACTACCATTTACAATAAATAGCATAAAAATTGTTTTTTATAATGTATATCAGCAAGCCTCCAGTTTGTTACTAAAATTAAATTTGAAAGAGAAATCACACAGTTGTTGATTGACAAAACTGCATGAAGAAATAAAGAGAAGGGAGAAATTGACAAAATAGCTGAAAATTTCAATCATGAATAAAGTTGAATTATGTCAATGACAAATAAAATAATGTTCAACCACCAAGCAAGTTAAACGTATAAATAAACAGTGAAAATAATAAAATCCAATTCCTTATACATTAGAGGTGATTGAGGAAATGTAAATAAAGATATCAAGAAGAAAAGAATTTATAAAACACTAAGTATTGTTGAAAAGTAGACATTAATTAATTTAATTGTTGATTTTGTTGTGTTGTAAAATAAAACAAATAATCAGAACCATTACAATTAAATAATAAAATTAAATTTTGAATTTATTTATTTAGAAGTTTACCTGTTGAAAATTTAATCTGAAAATCATCAAGGTTATAGATATCTGTATGTAAATTTGTTGATGTTAAGTAACAATTTTGGGTGGACATTTCATTTCAGTAATTTTAACATTTGCATAATGTGATCTCCATATTAAAAGAACTAGGCCTAAACTTAGGAGAGTGTTTTCTCTTTTTAGTGACACAAATTACGAGTTTTTCTAATTTTTTTTGCTATAGAATGCTTAAAATTTTTTGTTGCAAAATGTGAATTTGAATTTAAATAAAAGGTTTAAAATCTGTCCGTTTATTAAGTGTTATATTAGTTTTATTTAAATAATCTATGACATCAAGATTGAATTTCTAATTCAAGAAATTCTTTTTACTTATAAACAAACACCAGATGTTACTGCTTAATTTAGATTGCAGCTCTGATTTAGGTAAATGAATATCAAGTTAGATAATGTTTCAAATGGTAATTTAACTCTTTAATGCATAGTGGTCGAATTATAGACCGCTTGTGTTTCTGAACGTTGTGATGTATCATTCAACTCAAAAATCTACCAATTGTGTTAACTACCTGTTTTACCATGCAGAAGCAAAAATTCGTCCATAAATACATAATGTGCAGTCACTACATAATATGTGGTCGCAATTTCGACCAGTGTGCACCTAGCGACTGTATGTTAACCAGTTAATAGTTGACTTGTGCGTTCCAGAAGTTTTTTATTAAACTAGTGCAATAATTAGGTAAGTTTTTATATTTAAAATATACTAGAGACTTGGTAAAATTATTAAGTCATAATAAATTTATGATAATTAACTAAAATTTAAAGTTTTGTACAATTCTTTTTAACATAACCTGAAATTTCCTTCAACATATAACTCTTAAAGGCGTTATTATTTGTAACTATCATTAACAAAAACTTTAAATTCAATATGTTTCTTTTAAAACAAAGCTTTAGGTTAATCAAAATTGCATTTATTTATACATCTGACCTTTGGCTAAGGAAATATTACATATTATGTGACAACATGGTACATGCTGAAAACAAGATATTCTTCGGAATGTAATTTATAAGTATTCTATTCATTACTATAAAAGTAAATGATTCAGATTTTATATTACTAATCCTAATCTGAATAATTGGTGTTTTTATCGCAATATACAGAATGTTTTAACATTCTACACAGTTTTTTTATTTTCTCTTACCTATATGAAATATAGAATAGAGAAAGTATTGTTTTCGTCCAAAATTTTCGATGTCGAAATTTTAGTGGAAATATACGTTTTGGGGCTCACTGAGTCCAAAAAACATGTTTTTAAAAATTGGTCTGTTTGTGTGTGTGAACAAAATATCTTGAAAACTAAAAGTCGTAAATAAACGAAATTTTATATTTCAGTTTGTATCCATCCTCGCACGCGACTGCAACAATTTCACTGAAATCTAATAACCGGAAGTGCCATTTTACTCTTGTCATTTTTTGGTTTTTCGCGATTTTCTCGAAATTGGCTATAAAGATTTTTTTGAATTTATTGTATTTCTTAGCTATTTAATGCCCTTTCATATAATTAAAACAAGTTCTAAAAAAAATGTCTGTAAAACGAGTAACCGGAAGTAGTCGTACCATTAACTATGACTGAAATAACTATGAAACTGAAGGTCCTAAATAAATAAAAATTTGTATTTGAGATCCTAACTACCTTTGTATTCTAAATCAAGAATTTTTTTAGAATTGAATAACCGGAAGTACAGCTTTATTTCTCTTATTTTTAGATATTTTCCGAATTTTCGGTGTTTTGCGTTTTTCTCAAAATCGGCTGTAACGATTTTTTTAAAACTTATTTCATTCCTTACCCATTTAATGACCTTTCATATAATTTAGGTCGTTTCTCAGAAACTTTT
>JAHWXV010039971.1:0-17915 GCA_024586415.1 Phrixothrix hirtus
TTTTTTACCACGTAATTGGATACTGGATACGCATACAATATATAGCTTACAAAATCCGAAACAGACAAGTATCTACTACATAGTATAGCCATAAGTTCTGTCAGTAAATCGAAAAACGTCGCAGAGATAAACACGAAGCGCGACAACAGTAACAACACAGCAGGCGTGACGTACAGTATCCCCTTGCACCCTCCAGCAAGTTTCACGGCGCTGCAGTCAGTTATTCGTTGACAGCGTCACGGTAAAGTTTGCTGTGTACAAAAGACGTGTGACTATTGTTTCCTTGTATGAGTGCGGAAAGGTAGCAAAAGAAATTCAGAAACGCTCGCACCGCTATCGGTGAATGAACGACTCGTGTTTCAAACATTACAGCGTTATAGAGAAACAGATAGTATTAAAGATCGGCCACTTCATAAACAAAAGCATCTGGCGAGCTAGATGAACGTCTCCAAGCATAGTATGAGTCGACTTCTACGCGATGATTTAAAGTTAGGGGCTTACCGACGTTTGTGAGTAAGTTTCTCCCGCCTAAATTGAAGGAAATGCATTTTCAGCAGTACAAAACATTGACTAAACGCTATGCAAACAATGGACGCCGTGGTATTCTGTTTACTGGCGAAAAAATCTTTTCAATAGAAGAAATAATTAATTGACAGTGTACGCAAGCAGTTGTTACGATGGTAAAGACAAAGCCCACGTATGCAGAGGGGTCACCACCCACCATCGGTGATGGTCTGGTGGGGCGTCGCATATGACGGTGCCTCTGAAATTCATTTCTTTGACTGTGGTGTTAAAACTAACTCACGTGTTAAGTCGCTTAACTAAATATTGTTTGAGAGTAGAGAATGGTTCTTCCGGCAGGATTCTGAACCGGTGCGCAAGGCTAAAAGAATTTAAAACTGGTTGTCCGCAAAAGTGCCAGAGTTCATATCATCAGCTAATTGGCCTTTAGGAAGCCTTGGTTTAAATCCCTTGGACTATTCTTTGTGGGGTAAACTAGCAGAGAGTACCTGTCGTCGTTGGCATACAAATTTGGAGCAGTTGAAGGTCAGCTCATAGTAACAACTGCGCGTAAAGTACCGCTCACAGCGATTCGTTCAGGGATAGATCATTGGCCCAAGAGACTGAAGCATGGTGACCACTTCAAGTGAAAAGTAAATCAATCGAAATGTTTGACTATTTTTAAGCATCTGTATAAAGTTCAGGGTTTAATCCCTTGTAATTTTGCCACAATAAAGGTATTGTAAAAGTCATACGGTTTTTCACAAACAATATTGTTGAAAAAATTACTTACGTTACCGTGTTTTACGAGTATGGCAGATTTTAAATTAGATGTGCGTGCTGTTATCAAGCTTCTAACAGAACTTGAGTGGAAATCAGCAGACACTATTCTAAATTCGAATAAAGTTTATGGGGAAACTGCGCCAAAAAAGCTTCTGCCTACGAATGGATAAAACATTTTAAGGACGTTAGAGGGTCGCTTAGAAATGAGGAACGAAATAGAAAACCTTCATCGTCGATTACGGAGGCAAATGTAGGTGCAGTTCAAGAAATCAGTAGAGCAGATGTCGTGTGTCACTACATGTAATAACCGCACAGTTAGGTCTTCCTTATGGATCAGTTCAATAAATTGTGACTAACCGTTTAGAATAGCGTAAATTTTCGGCTTGTTGGGTTCCAAAAGCATTGCGCCCGAAACACATAGCAGCCAGAATGGAAAATGCACTCAACTTTCTGAACCGCCATGATCCAATTCGCAACTTTAATTCTCCTGTGGCCTTACGGGTTTCTTTAACTACGTCGCGAGGAAAAATTATTTATTGCTTTTCCACGTAGTCGTCGTGAGGCCAGATTCTTTTTACAGGACTCTTATGAAGATGGACATTGAAGTTCACCCCTAGCTAAATTAGTTGGAAAATAATAAGGCAATAAACCTTCATCAGTCATATATTACAAATAAAAAAATAACTAGATATTTAATTATAAATTAAAATTACGTAAAAAATAATAATGAAAGGTTCAGAATAGTTATGCACAAAATAATAACGGAAGATTCGAAACAGTTATGTAAGTATTCTTTTGACATCTAGTGCTAAAACAAATATGCACAGAATGACCTAAATAACTGCTCGTTTAACTGTTCTTTTGCGTCTAAAACAATGACAATTAAATATTGAATTCTATTTCGTAAAGCTCAATCAATGAATGCGTTTAATTATTGTTGATGGAAATCGGTTTGTTTCGGATACGGTTAATTTTGACAACAGAGGGATGATACTATTGAATTATTATCAATTAAATGAATTAATTAGCACTTCTCATAAAATGGCTTTCAATCAACGGTAATTAAATTATAGAAGCCTTACACAAATGCTAGAATGATTTTGGAAGTTGCCTAATAAGGGATTTCGTATTAATGGGCGCGTTTAGGGAATACAACTGTTGGCAACCGTTAAGAGAGTTGAGTGATAACGATTCCCTAAACGAGTGCGCTGAGCCAGTGCTGACTTTCAACTGCTGCATAATTTTGCCAGCATATAATTTTCTGTTATGTTTGGTCAGAATATGCTACCTAACCTCAAATTAATAAGGTGTCTAATATTTGTTTTGGTATTAGAAACTTGAAAACGCTTTTTTATATTTGTTATAAATGACACACATTCCGTTTATATTTCCTAATTATAGTTTGGTAAATGATGAAAATATACCAAAACTCACCATCAGTGAATATTTTATTGGTAGTTGACATATAAAATTTAAATATAAATTGGATTTATAGCTGAGGCAAGTTGCCGTTCACAAAAATATAATGTAGAAGAATTAGGAGGAGAGGATATTAATACTGCTGAAAGCGAAAAGAAAAGTTCTGTTGGAATAACAAAGCAAGATTACTATTTCTTGATGAATATCTCAACGGATTGATAAATTTCGCAATCCGTCGATTAAAAAAAATATTATCGATACAAATCATCAACATTGTTTAAATTCATTTGATTTTCAAATAAGAAATACTCCAACATAAATGCTTCAGCCATGTTTGCTACATAAAATCACAATATATAGCTACATTTTATATAAACACGCACAAATGTAATCATTTTTTATCTATAAACGTCAATTAATATAACCTATAATCATATATAGCCTATATAACCTCCCAGTTTGTACGGGCTAAGAAAAACATAGATTCGTGTTTTAGTTATCTATGGTAAAATCGTTTTTGGAATTAAAACCGTTGCAACTTATCAGTATGAAATAGGTTCAGTATAAACATGCGTTAAGAGACAATAGTTGCGATCCCTAAACGCGCCCGTTGTTTCTTACATCGATACGATACACAAAAGATTCTTATAATCGACCTAAAGGGTTTCATGTGCTCCTGTCACATATACCGTATGTGGTCTAAATACCCCGTAACGCTGACTTTCGTGGCACAGCAACGACGAAAGACGGCGTCAACGAGCTCTTTATACGGGTCCGTCAGATTCCTCCGCCAAGTCGTACGTTTAACTGCGGCGGCACAAATAAGATGGGCCTCGCACAATGTATGACGGTGATTATCATGATAATTCAGTTACTTTATCTCCCAAGCAACTGTTCAGCTGAAGAATCATGACTAACCCTCGGCGACGACGCCTATTGCTCAAGCAACAAGGCACAGATTGCGGAAAGTTTGACAAACTTCCAAGCGTAAACTAGGTTTTCCAACCAGTTGGAAAGTGCTTACTTTCGCCCGATAAACACTTGCTCATTTTCAAACGTCTAAAGAAGTTGTAAAATAATACATCACTACATCATTGTGAATAAAAATATTTTATTGGAATTTTCAAACAAGTAATTGGCTGGTTTTTCCCTTTAAAGATATAAATAATAAATTCTTAATTGTCCTAATTCACTAACTAAAAAATAAATTGTTATGCTGACTTGCCTGAGCTTATCAGACATAAAAGAGATATTCGATAGTCAATTAGTTAATTTTTTCAGTAGAAAACTTAACTCAATTAGTTAGTGAATACTAAATGAAATAACGGAACACAATTGTAGCTTATTTTTTTATAAATCAAAAGATATAGTTTTTACAAACTTAATATTCTTAATAATCCTAATTCACTGTAGAGAAAATAAGAACATGGTTATAAAAATAATTGATCGCGAACATTTTAATTCACCCAGCATTATCCTAGGTAAAGATAAAGCCATGTTCAATGTGATCTTGCAAAACTGGTTTTATATAAATAGAAAAACAAATAAACCATAAGGACCCTCTGCAGGGTACTTACAACAAACATTTTTTAAAACTATCAAAAATTAACATATACTTACTGAAAACGTGAAATAGGTAAGAATCAGAATATAATTATCACAGGGTTTTTTTGGGAAAAGGCCATTACATAATGTTAAGGTTAATGTTGTTTTGAACAAGATTTTCAAAAATCAATGAAATTTATTAGCGGCCTCTATATTAATATTATTTAATTTTTATGGTTGATGAAACTATTTTAAGAAATGAACTTTTAGTTAAATTTGGTTCCAAGATTTGACACTCTGTTAAAGTCAAAAATGTAGCTAAGGGTGTTTCATTGACCTAACGGGTACAATATATCAATGGCGCAGTTTAAAATAGAGAAATGCATTGTTATTGTCAAGATAATTAACCAAAGCAGAGAAAGCACAGCGCAGACAAAACGAAAAGGAAGATGAAGCACCCAACGAGTCTAGAGTTCAAAAACGAATGGCTAATTTTTAGACAACTGGTTCAATGGGAACAGTGAATTCATATGGCTCGAATCGCTTTTGTCCAGTGTCACTGTGAGCCGGGAAAATCGATCCGGAAGTTTGCAGCAATTAAACATTCCGACAACTTCGTTACATCGAATTTCGTGGAAGCAGTTTGCACACTGAATTGTGAAGAGATTGACAGTGGACAAACACTATGCAAAAAAACCATTTTCAGTGACGAGGTCCGCTTTCGCTTGAATTGATATGTTAATTGACAACTGTCGGATTCGGGGAAATGTAAATCCTTTAATAAATCAGAAGTATGAAACGCATCCACTCATAACGACTGTGTGGTCTGGTTATTAGGCAGATGGAGTAAAAGAGCCATTTCTCTCTGAAGATGATGAGGGTGCTTCGCGTAGCACGATTTCGGTTGGGGCATACCCTCAAAGCTATGTACATCGACAATTTATCGTTTCAGAAAGATAAAGTGACGCCACACTTCACGGGAGACGCCTTACTTCACAAAAAATTTTCGCAACGAATTATTTCTCTGCACGGTGATCAGAAATGGGCGGAAAATTCCCGTGATTTTTTGCCCTGCGATTCCTTCCTATGGAGGTTTGCGAAGTTACAGGCATAGACCAACAAACTAGCGTAATTCGAGGATTTTAGGCTCAAATTATATGAGTAACTGGAGGCATTAGACCAGAGAGCAGTAAGAGGGTTATCGGTAGCTTTGAGAAGCGCATTAACGCATACAAACTCAATGTAGGTGAAATATGCGCGACATTGAGTTTAATACATAAATGAAAGATGTTAGGTATTACAAATATGTAAACTAGCGTCATTTTCATGAAACTTTGACTAATATATGTATTTTGTTTTCCAATTCGACACCCTTTATGGAACATTCTTTATACACCTATTCTCAATTACTATTAAAATTGTTGGAAACTGTTTACAATAATTAAAACGGAAGTAACGAAAGCTTACTAATGCTCAGTTCAGAAACTCTTAGCCATGTTATTAAAAATTGCGAAAGATAGAATAGGTTAATGTGTCACGATTTGATTAACACTTTAAAACGTTTTAAATCTTTGAGGATAACTTTTGACATACTCTTTGTGGACTAGACTAAAGTTTCCTTTATCAGACGTTGTGCACGGTCTCACCCACCATCTTCTGCGATTTCTTCTATTTGCACGTTTGCTTTTAATAAGCGTAGTAAAGGTCTAAGCTCCAATAACTCAATAGTTTCTTTTAAACTTTTCGTTAAAATTTGTCTTTGACAAAACACATGAGTTTTGTCCTGGTAGGTCCCGTAATGTATATAAAAAATGAAATACCTCGGTAAATTAGAGAATTGTAATGTTATATCGTTACATGTATATTTATATATACATTATTAATTTAATTGCTTTCAGTTTATTTAAATTAACAATAGAATTTGGTTGTAGTATTTTACAGAATATTGGTAACACTCATTTACAAAAATAACAGTGACGACGTTGTGAATTTACCAATATGTTTGGTTAATACGCATGTCAATCTTATGTAGAGATTTGTGAACGATTTCGAGGTTTTGTCTTTTTCCAGGGCCTTTGCAATAAACATGTGTTAATAGTTTGTATAAAATATTATCTAATAAAATAGATTTAAAATAAAAATATTGTGTAAAACTGAAATTGCTTAGTTTTCATTAAAATGATAATAATTAAATAGATTTAAAAAGATTTTATAACATTAATAATAATACAATATGATTGCAAACGTTCGAAATTCGACCATATTTATTTTGTAATTATAGCTTAGTTAATTTTTCTTTGTTCTTTTAGTTTGATTTCAATAAGGAACTATGCCTTGTTTCAAGGAAGCAATTATGTTAAAGTACCCTCATATAACATCATAATCACGATTATAAAAACTAATACAATTTCGCGCGTTTTAATGTTATTAATATTTAAGTAAAAAACAATGTAAAAGACTTTAAGAATTCGCGGAGTACGGGCAACATTTAATAATTAAAATAATTAGTTATATATACAAATGTTTGTAAATCCAGTAGCTTCCCTAATTAGAATTAGACAAACTACAAATGATGTATTTAGTTAAAGTAAGTTAATTGTATATATCAAATAAGATGTTACCATTTCAAACGTTAACAAATTGCAAGAAGTTATCGTAAAGCGCAAGAATGAAATAGCAAATAAGTTACGCTAGCGGAATAAAGAACCCGCGTCCTAAATTAGTATATAAAGAGCGATGCAAGAACGCTTAGGATATACGAACACACACGTACTCTTAGTTATTCAAGTTTATGTGTATTGCGCCTTAAGCCCCTTGCTCCTAGAGTCGGTGGGTCGGGTGCAGTACACCCTAGTGCTTTTAATAAGCAAGTACCTACATTGTGCGACTATTCTGTGAGATGGCAGACCTCTAAGCTGCGTTAGCATCAGTGCAGGCCAACCTTGGGGAAGGCAATCGCCGAGAGGCATTCAAAAAAATGGGTCAATTCCCAGGCGAAGTTATCTCGAAAATTGACGACCCCAGGTTTAAGCACGGGCGGTAAAGGAATTCTTGAACGGCGCCGCAAAACCACCAGGCCCTGCGCGAGAAAAGCCAAAAAATGAGCCACCATTGAAGCCATCTGCCTGGCTAAGAACCCCCAGGAAATGGAGATGCGCCACTACTCTTCGGAAGAAAATGAAAACGACGGTTTCCAGCGAGTGAAGAACTGAAAAAGGAGGACCCCTGCAGGACGGTCCAACGCCGGCCCGTCATTAAAAATGGCAACAAACAACCGCTACGAACACCTGTCAGACATCGAATAGGAACAGGAAGCAGAAGCGAGAACAGCAGTTCCGAAAAAGAGTGCTACGAGGAAGACGGCCACGAAGGTACCACCCATAGTGTTACCAAGCAAATAAAAGTGGTCGAGCATAGTGAAGCGGCTCGAAACCGACAACATCAAACCTAGGGCAGCCACCAACACGGCCCTACGCATTAAAATTCAACCTGAGAGTGAAGAAGACTACAGGAAAATCAGGGACATCTTCGACGATAGGCATCTTCCCTATCACACGTACCTTCTGGCGGCAGATGAACCGCTTAGGGTGGTGATTAGGGGACTGTACGAAGCCAACGTAATTCAGAAAGGCTTTGACGTAACGGCAGTCAAGCGAATACGTAGCGGGAAGGACAAAGCTCCCCTCCCGCTAAACTTCGTAGAAATGATGAAAACGGCAGCATCTAGGGCGATCTGCAACCTGGCGGGGTCCTCTACATCAGAGTAAGGATGAAGGCACCCAGAAGAGGCAGGATGGGCATAATGCAGTGTCACCGACGCCAGCAGTTTGGGCACTCGCAACGGTGCTGCAAGGCGGGCCCAAACTGCGTTGAGTGCGCTGGAGTGCACCATACAAACAACTGCGACAAGGGACGCGAAGCTCCTCCCACATGTACAAACTGCGACGG
Organism: Phrixothrix hirtus; assembly: GCA_024586415.1. Taxonomy (NCBI): domain Eukaryota; kingdom Metazoa; phylum Arthropoda; class Insecta; order Coleoptera; family Phengodidae; genus Phrixothrix; species Phrixothrix hirtus. Next base: position 8,197 of record JAHWXV010039971.1, read on the forward strand.
CGGCCACACAGCTAATTACAAAGGGTAAACTAAGTTCCCGAAACTAATAAAAGACAAACCAAGAGCCAGTTGCAGCGACCGAAAGCAGACCAGCAACCACGTTTTCATACGCGGAAGCGGTGAAAGGCCTAGCCGCCCCCGCCCACCCAAATGCAGCACAGTTCAACGCGGTGAACGTAATTAAAGCAACGTCAATCATCTTGGAAGCCGCGAAGGATGCCGCCACCTTCGGTGAAGGCTTCACAAGAATCCCAGCCCGTCTCTCGGACATCCTAGCGATGTTCGAGGCGGCGCCTGGAAAGCCACTCCCTAAACCGGCACTGCTTCAACAGCAACACAAATACAAGTTACAAAGGTACAATTAAATGTAGTGCAAAGGAAATAAATTCCTAATTCTCCTTTGTCATTGAAACAATGCAATGCTTAGGATATACTTTGCCTTTAACTGCGAAGCGATGTACTTCGACTCCAACCGTGGAGCCAAGAGCCCTTATTCTGACCGCGAGGCCGGCATGCTCCGATCGCGAAGCCGTAAACATCCAGCTGCACTCTCATGATAGGGCTCGCCTAATGAATCATCCTTTGAATTAAAATATTTACCCGAGCCGACAAACCTAGTTTTCGCTTTGAAGTTGTTCAACCTTTCCGCAATCGTCGACAGTGCTTTGTTGCTTGGGCAACGGACATCGTCGCCGAAGATTAGTCATGATCTTTCAGTTAAACAGTTGCTTGGGGGATAAGGTAACTGAAGTATCTTGAAAGTCACTTTAATACATTGTGCGAGGCCCGTCTAAATTTCGGCGCCACAGTCGGACGTACGACTCGGCAAATTAATCCGATAGACCCGCATAAAGGACTCGTAAACATCGCCTTTTGTTGTTCGCCTCATAAGATCTGACGTTACAAATTATTATACAGACCGCAAGCGGTATATGTGACAGGAACACATAAATTCTTTTAGGTCGATTATTGAAAATCGTTTGTCTATTGACGTGAAAAGCATTGATACGAGATTCGTTATTAGATAACTGCCAAAAGAATTCTAGAATTTTTTTAATGCCTGTAGAAGTTAACTACTGTTTGTTGAAAGCCTTTGTATGAGAAGTGCTAATTAATTAACTCCATTGATACTAATGTAATAGTATCATCCATCCGTTGTTAAAATTAACTCTAACCGAAACAAACCGATAATTAAATACATCCATTGATTGAGCTTTACGAATTAAAATTCAATATTTGATTGCCATCGTTGTAAACGCGAAAGAACAGCTAAACTAGCATTTCATTTAGTTCACTTTGAACATTTTTGTTTTAGTATTAGAGAACGTTTACAGAATTGTTTTGAATCTTTTCTAATTATTTTGTATATAACTATTTTGAACCTCTCATACTCATCTTGTAAATAATTTTTATTTGTAATTAATCATCTATTTATTTTTATTTGTAATATATAATTTATTGTTATTTATCAATCAATTTAGCTAGGTATAAACAACAATGCCGTCCTTCAAAGAAAAGTCCAGGCAACGCTGTTGCCTGGAAAAGCGAAATATCAATAATTTTTCCCCGCAACGTAATTAAAGAAAACCATAACGTCACAATTACATTCTGCATTTAAAGATTGATACAGGTTTAAATGGATGTCGGTTCTTTAGCACGTGGTGAAACGTTTTAAGCCAGCTGTTATCTCATTACATCGTGTGAAGGTCAAGTACCTATAATTAATAAGGATAAATTATTTTACTTCTTATGCATGGCATTGTAGTTTAATTCAATTTGTAACCACAAAAATAAGGAAGAACATTCGACCTTCTTTGAAATAATAAGGTTAGGTTAATTCATATGAATAGTAAATTTCAATTTTTAAAAGGTATACTAATTTATATTACCAAATTTGAATTACATCATTTGTTTGTGATTAATTAATTAAATACATTTATTTTATTATTTTTGGTATTAACAATTTGTAACTTCAGAAATAAATCAGAACCTTATTGTTAATAGAGTTCCTTGTATATTTTACCAAACTTGATTTTCAGTTTTTTAAAGAACGTATTACTTTTGTATGTATATTTTACAGCAGTCTACATCTACCCTTCCTTGTTCGAACAACGAAGTGTGAACCATATTCTACCGTAAAGTCCAAATGGAGAGATGATAAAGTAACAAGGAAATTTATAATCGAAAACTCTGACTAACAAGGGGACATTCAGGATCCGAATTCGTTCTGCTTGATATATGTTATAATACTACCCTTCCACTAATTAATCTTAAAATCACTCGATGCAACTCTCAACCAATAGCGAGAAACATGAGTTTACAACGAGCGGCGTGACCGGGTGCGTTCGGCGATCGGCTAGTAGCACCAACGTGCACGCGTCGAAGGTTCGAGTCTATTTATTTTGTCTTTTTGTTGTTTTTTTATCGGTAAATAAATATAAATTATGAATATTGAATAAAAGTCAGAATGTTAAAAACACGTAATTATAATAAGTGATGTAACGTTTTGATAATTCGCTTTTCTCCTTTTTATTCCCATCCCACTGCATTCTTATGTATAATGTTAATATGTAGGAAATAAATATATAAAATGAATAGCAATATGTGCCAATTATATTATACGTTATGACACACATTTATATTTATTTACGGATAAAAAAAAAGACAAAACAAAGACTCAAACCTGCGACGCGTGTACTCTGGTACTACTAGCCGGTCGACGTAATCTCCCGGCCATGCCGCTCGTTGAAAACAGGCTTTCCTCCATAATACATATATATATATATGAACCGTGGAAAATTCACAACTCGTGTTTCTCGCTATTGCATGACAGCTGCATCGATTGACTTTAAGATTAATTAGTGGAAAGATAGTACTAAAACATATATCAAGCAGAACAAAATCAGGCGGGGCCGATCCTGAATGGCCCGTTGTAAGTATTTATTTGCATTTTTTATCTCATTTCATTTAAAATGTTGTTATTAATTTATGTTTCTTTAAATAATGTTATTATTAATTAAATTTTGATTATAACTTGTTTGTTTTGTTTCCAGTATGTATATTTATTATCCCCAGAAACAAATAGTATCCAACGGTCACTGTTTCACTAAATAATTCTTTTCGAGCTGACGGAATCCACCGTCTGGCGCTTTTAAACTATAAACCGTTGAATGCTATTTAAGTGCAGATCTAACGCACACTTATGTAGAGTCTCAAAGCTAGCTAACGTAACCAATATCCCGTTATAAGAACGGGGTAATAGGCTACAGAATTACCAAAAAATTGGTACTAAAATAGAATATCTTCTAAGTCAACTTTTTAAGCGTCTAAATTACAACTTAAGATAACTAAACATCGGCACGTGTAATGTAGTCAGTTCAAGCTTTTATTTCAGATCTAGAGCAAGTTCTGGAAATTGACGACAAAATTGACAAGTGTAAATTGGATTTGGAATAAAAATAAATAAACAGATAATTAATACTATGTAGTAAGGATTGTTCGAAAGTTTCATCCCTTGAAGTTGCTGCTTAGCAACTAGTTTACTTTTATTATTTTCATCTACGAAAATTTCTATAAATGTTTCCTTATAAGTGTATAAACTTAAAAAGTGATATCAGTTAAAACAGCATTTCCTTTGATTATAAATCTTTCAGCGTTATTTTGTTACAATTGGCAGAAGCACTAAACTAATCTTTAAATATTTTATCTTTCTACCAGACATAACTGTCTATGTATATAATTTGAAATTAAATTTTTCAAGATTAATGATAGGTATCTACATTTTTTTAACAAATCTAAAAAATATAGCTTTTCTAGTCGCTTTACCTCGAACAGCTAAAAATCTTGGGGACCAGTTGCGGTACTTTTATAGGAACGAATTAATAAAAATGTAACCAAAACATTTACCTTTTTTATTAAAGGGTAGATTTTAATACGTTTAATGTCCACTTTTATCAGAGACTACTTATGGAAAATATTTATGTTAAGTATATCATATCCTCAAACATCCATGTTTTAAAATTGCAGGTAATTTCGTAAAAGAAGAATTACAAAATTGTTTACTATTATATAGCGCTTTCCATGAAAATGGAATAACATCTTATGCAACTAAAGAAGTAAACCTATAAATTTCTGTAATGTAAAAACAGCAATTCATCTTATCTCTCTACTATGATGGATAACTTGGTGAAAATTTTAATAAATCTCTTACTACATTCTGGAAGTGTTGTAAAATTCATGCTCCGCTTTCATAAATTGACTTCTTATTTTGATGTTCAGTGTTAATAAAGTAATAAATTATTATTGGGTTAACGAAAGCTAAACGTGTTCTCAAGTCATCTTTAGGTTCGACCAGCTTAAATCGAAAATAAATTGCAAGATTAAAAAATATTCGTGATAAAGATATCCGAATACCTATCAAAGGAACTGAATTTTACTCTTAGAAATAAAAATTTTAAAATTCGTAGTCTAAATACGAATATCAATATATAATTTTGTGCGAGAAGAAGTAGAAAGTCTTTGAAAACAAATTAATCAAAGTATGAATGGCATCGGTTAAACCAAATTTTAAATTTTTGGAATTAAGTTAGTAATATTTTATTTTAAACCCAAATCCTAATTTATAAGTTCAATATATCATTTTTAATTTCGCCGACTAACTCCTTCGAGGTAGTTCATTATTTTTACAGTGATTTATACTAATGCAGATCCGACAGAGATTCCCATAAAGTTTTGCTTTTATAAAATTAATTATTTAATATTCTTAATAGTTTTAGCTTAAAGGGAATGTATTAGATACTAAACAATGCTTTAAATGTTATTTTTAAATATATTCACATATTGTGTTGCAAAAACTAATATTAATAGAGCATTTTCACATAGCAGTAATCATCAGCAATTGCTTTTAATGGCTGTAAAGAACACAAAATCCCATTTTGGAGCGTGATAAAATTTTAGAGAAAGCTTTTCTATAATACACCCAATTTATATCTGGCAGAAAACGTAAGCCAGAGTGTTTATCCCGCTCCCAGAGGAACAAAACCTTTGATTGTAACTATAAAGCATCTAGATGAGTTAGAAAAATGTACTCACCTACTACAGTTAAATTAACGTGAGTGTATCTTGTCGGAGAACGATTAAAATCCACCCGACAATGGTAAACAGCTTCATCTGATAATTTTGTGAGTGAAATGGTGAGAACAGCACGTTCATCATCTAAAAGTCTAAAAAAGTACCTATCATTTACAGAGGGATCAGCCCAATGTTGTCCACGAACACCTTTCATATCATATTTATAAATAACGGTATCGTCGTCACCCTTATTCCACACAACAAAGTTAACTTTGTCCGGCGGATGCACTGGCTGTAAATTACATGGTAATTCGGAATCGCTGCCTTCGCGAGCCTCTGTATACTCCGGCTCCGGGTCGACCGTAACCGCACCGCTACCGACAAGAAGAAAAATCAGCAGGTGACAACTTAGCATCCTCATAGCTACATGTCTATCGATCCCTATTTATTAACAAATACTACAAACATTTAGATAAAACACACAATATTTAGTATAGACGTAAACACGCGTTAGTTTCTTATTATTAACCGCTAAACGCTCAAAGTTTATCTTTAACATCGAAACACATTCTTACTTAATAAAAGTTTATGACACGGTATTTAATTACATGATACATAAAATTGAAGTTTCAACGTAAATTAATTTTTTGCGTTCACTTTTCCCATCACGGATGTCACGCTCGCTATATTAACCAGGTGTTGCGCTTATTAATTTCATCGAGATTTCCACCCCCCATCCTGCAGAAAGACTGCGGAGTGACTCCGCCCGGACAACTACCCCTGATCGGCGAAAATTTCCGACCCGGACCGAAACGCGAGTAAACACCGGAGCCCCGGAAACAGGCAACCGTGAAAACGCTGCATCGTGCAGTTAGACCCGGAAAACTGCATATTTTAATAACTTTCAAAACAAATTCTATTAGTAATCTGTAATTCTAAAATACCTTTGTAAGATATTTCACTTTACAAAGCAATGGTGCAAGAAACTCTTGTACCGGCGTCGGCATGTGGAAAACGAGATTCGTTGCCACGACAACAAGAATTAACGCTTCGAATCTCTATCTTCTGTTATAGTTTTCGTTACGAATGAGTCATCGTTCTCCCTTGCCTACTAAATTAAAGGCATATGTCGACGATGCTCTATTCCCTTATGAATATTGTTTTTTGCACATATAAGGTTTTCATTTAACTTACCCCTGTTGAGAACTTACCGCAAAAAGTTATCATAAATACGTACTATCATGTTCTGCTTAGCGAGACGTCACAAATATTTTCTAACCAAAATTTTAAGCAAATCTTATAATTTATAATAGCGTCACTTAATGAATTTTTACAACAAAATTATCTGTTACAAACTTGACTTGAAATATGGCCTATCATAAGGCGGCCTTGATTTAAGCTGTCGTTTTAAACTAAACGCACCCTGGCAGCATTTCATTTTAGCTTTCTTTATTTGTTACCCTAGAGAGTACAATTAAATTTATTGTCCTTTTATTTTCAACATTGTTTATCCAAAAACATGTTATTTTGTATACCTGTAACAAGATTAGTTTGCCACATTTACTTCCTTTGGATGTACGAAGAACCCAACAAAGCAAACTCGCTTCAAATATTACAAACAGTAATAAGAATGTATAAAATTGGACTAAATTTGATCTCCCCAGCCGTTACTGAAAACCCCGAAAAGAATTAGTGACAAGGGTCCATATTACGTATTCTAATAGAAGTTATGCAATAAACTTTTCTAGAGGGTGAGTACCTCCTCTTGAATAATTTAATCGATGACTAAACAACGCAATTGTAACTTTGCACGGATCACTTGTTCACGCCACCCTTATATATCTTCCAACGATTTATCTTTGAATATAAAAGAGAATTACAGGTTGACAACAGTTGAACCTTACTTACATGAATAATGTAGCAAGACACATTTTTCGTTAAACTCTATATTGGTTTCTCGCTTAATATAGAAATTTTCAACTTAAATTCGATTGATCCTCAAGACGGGTAGAATTACAAGAATAAGTATTTATTAAGTACATGATTTCTTTACAATAGCTCAGACTTCGTATCTTTATTATTATAACTTTTCTGTTTGTCCAATGAAGTATCTCTATCTTGAACAACAAATCCGTTAATTCCATTTCTTAAATGATACTTGCGATTAGTTTATCTTTCATGCTCCGGTGACTGTGAATAGTCTTTATTAAAGGAACACAATCGTACTACTTTGAAACAAAACCAATTAGGCTTACGTTTCCACCTCAACAGAGAAACTTATGCTCTTCTTCATATTAAAAAGCAATATTAAATATAATAAAATTTATTTAAAAATAATAATCAATAAATTATTCCTTGAAATAGTCGCAAATTATATAATTATCACATACCTATACTGCTGTGCTAGGCTAAAAAGTGAATCACTTTAGAGATAGGTGTGCATCGATCTACCGGCGAGTACACGCGTGTTTGTCGGCAGCTCCTGTATATACTTAGATACTGTAACTTAGGCCGCTTCAGCTTGCTGCAGTGGGTCAGTTGCAGTATCAAATCGACTAGTAGTGCGAATAGCAGAACATACTACGAAATGTCCACAGCTACTGCCATGATGGACGACAACACCCGCGACGCTCTTGTCGGCTACCTCGAGTGAGTTAACGACATCAGCCCAAACAAACCAATCCGACCTTCAAATGAAGTTCTGCGAGACCTGCCAGACCATATAATCAAACTGACCCAAAATCATCCTCAAGCAGCGGGCAACGAAGCTGAAAGGTTGCTAACAGAATATGCAAGAGGCAGCGCGGCAGCACAAGCAGCCATTAAACTGCTCAGCGACGAAATGTATTGTTCAACCGACGACAAAGAAGACAGCAGCTTCCAAAAGCTGAAGTCTAGGAACGGGAAGAAATGAACCCGGGCCTTGCACTAAAGTTGCAATAAGCACTGTCTGATACCAAACAGGAACCAACAAACGAAAAACCAGCCACGGCCAGCACGAGCACTAGGAAGGCAAACAGCGTCCCACCAATAGTGCTAAGAAAGAAGGATGAACGGATGAGCATCCTCAAGGTGCTCAAGGAAAAACGAATAGAACCTAAGGCAGCAGTCAACATTGCCATGGGAATCCCCATCCAACCGGAAACCCCAGAAGATTTCCGGAAAATAGTGAAAATCTTCGATGATAGTGAGCTGCCCTATCATACGTACCTACTACCCCAAGAAAAATCGCTAAGGGTAGTAATAAGGGGGCTGCCTGGCTAAATCATCGACCAAGACAACAAGAACGAGCTGGTAAACAAGGGTTTGCCAGTTTTGTCGGTGAAGAGGATACGGAATGCAAGAATAAAGGCGCCCATTCTACAAAATTTCGTAGAACTTACGAAATCTCTCTCAGGGAAACAAACCTTTAACCTAAGGGAGATAATGCACCTGTCGATCAGGGTAGAAACGCTCAGAAAGGAAAAAAGAGGCATCATACAATGCCACCAATTCCAGCAATTTGGGTACTCCCAAAGATGCTGCAAAGCCGGCCTAAACTGTGTCATGTGCGCAGATGGTTACCAAAAAATCGAGTGCACAAGAGTGCGCGAAGTGACAGCAAAGCGCGTTAACTGTGGCGGCGACCATACCGCTAACTACTGGGGGTGCCTAAAACAGCCGTTCATAGAGATCAAACTGCAGCCAGACCACCGGACGCAAATACCAAGACCTCCGACAGCTTTTCATACGTGGATGCAGTGAAAGGTCCAGCCACACTGTCAGATTTTGTTGGCGTTCTGGGTCTAATTAACAAAATATTTTCTTTTAAATTTGCCGCCATATATTTTTTTCAAAACAGTGTGGTTGGCAAGGGCAAAAAAAGAGAGAGAGAGAAAGATATATAAAGTTTTTTTTCGGTCGAATATAAAAACACGATAGACGAGTTTTCCACATCTGTGCCGATTAGGAGTTTAATAATTACAGTGAAGGTGACAAAGAAATGAAATTTTCACGTCTAATAGAGTTCGGCGACATTTATAATTGATACGAATTCGTCGCGTAGTTGGTGTGAAAATCGGTCGTGCGTGTGCTGGCTCTTTATCTGAAGCGTTCGGGTGTGAGTTTCAGGACTCCGCATAATTTAGTGTGGCCGAAGACCAGAACTAAGAGATGGGATAACGGATCTCTAGGGAACGACTTGCTAGTTCCACCCCGATAGCTTTTTTTTGAACGTATTATGTTATTTTGCGGACGCAGGAATCAATAAATTAATCACGTGGACGATTTTGGCGCTTGGAAATCTAACAACACGGTAATTTGATGAAACAAACTAAGGTACCTCCCTTTTTGTATTGCTCTCTGGCTTCTTTATTAACTGCCTGTGAAAATCGTAAGTGAAGTGTAAAGACGTATCGACGAGAAGTCAATTTAATCCACGTCCCGGCTGCTAGCCCCTTGTAGAGGCCAGCTTAAACCTTTCCGTGCGAAGGGATCTCTTTACTACATAACTTCTGTTTAGATCGTGGACGCATGCTTGCGTTGACTGTATCTCAGTACAAATATTAACCCTAGTTTTAGTATTTAGTAGTTTGAGTAGTCCTTCCCGTACCTCTTGAATAAGGCCGAATTCAAGGGACGGAGAAGTTATCTGTAACTTGTTTTTGTAA
>JAHWXV010039976.1:0-11249 GCA_024586415.1 Phrixothrix hirtus
CACAACAATTAAAAATGACTAGAAAGTTTATCCACCAGATTTAAGGTAGTCAAACATATTATTACATCATTCATGCATCAGGTATATTATAACAAGGTAAATCAGTTATTTGAACATCGCAACACTCTCTCTAACTCATTTTGATTGATTTCTAATTTATGTTATCAAACAGTTATTTTAAAGTTCAAACACAAAATCACCGGAAGTTATATAAATTAAATATTTTTCAGTAAATCTTGTTGTTATATTATGTTACATAGTCACTATAGTTTGTTTTTAAACTTTAAACTGTTCGCGCGAAATATATTAAATTTAATTGGCTCATGCATCGCCGTTTGTAAGCAGGAAAAAACTTCCGTAAGTCAGTTGCCATTTACTGTATTGTAAAGTTAGTAGTTGTTACAGTGGCTTCCTTTCAAAATAAATAATTAAGTTCTTTTGCACTTTCGACCTGTTCTTGTACATTTATCAGCTATGTTGATTGTCACGTTCTCATATATTTCCCTAACTGTTGTGAATATCGTAGTAATGCCATGATTACAAGCACGTTACGGTTCATAACGTGTTGTTATGAGACGAAGTAAAGGTTTGATATCAAATTCTTGTAATTAGTCGATAGTTGTCGTTAGCGCAAAGAATAGTACGTCACATAATCATTAGGTGCCTCAAAATTTAGTAAAACTCGACCCTTTTTTTTCTAAATTTTCCTCAACCTGTTATAAAGTACTTACCGATCTTGTATCGTAATGATTAAGAATTCCGTTCCAACTGTCATTGAGTATAGACGTGTTCCTCGGCAGACGTGTTCTTTGAGCACATGTAGCGGTGGGTCGGGTGTAGAACAAACAACCGTTTTGATAAGTTCGCTATGCTACGCGTTATCAGAGTATATTCGTGATGAAATCCTGGTATTATCCAGAGATGGAGCGGCGTAGGCTACGCTAACCCAGCGTGCCAAACCCCCAAGTTCCTGCTTCCACCGGTGCGCTTCCGAAACGCACCGCAGAGCCAGAGACGCATTGTGTAGTACGTGAATGCACAAAACCAATTGCTAGTGCTCCCGAGTCTGCAGCACCCTCACCCTCAACTGTAGACGTATTCGTAATCCTAAAGCGAATCAAAGAGCTCGAGCAACTCAACAGTGAGCAGCGAAAGAAACTTGAGGCACAATCCGCTCCCATGCCCGCAGCAGAAGTCGCTGCTGCAGAAAGAGACGCACGCGACATAATCACGCCAATGAACTACTCCCAAACGAGGAAGTCAATGATAGCTCTAACGCCCCAGGCCCTAATAACTTCGTCGAAGTTAAAGAACGCAAGCGCAAGTCCAAAGAAACGAAGACTGGAAAAAGCGGCCCGGCGCAGAAGGTTTGCGACGAAGAACAGGTACTACGCGCTCAGCGACCTGGAGACTGAGCAAGAAGAAGTTGACAAACCGAAGAAGACGGCGACCAATAGCATCACAGCTGCCAAGAAGCCACGTGGTAAAGTACCTCCTGTGGTAATAAGGAAGAAAGAAAATTGGTTAAAAATGGTGCGCGACCTAGAAGAACTAGGTATTAAGATCCCCCAGGGCAAAGAACCTCACGCAGGGTATAACGGCACAGTTCTGCGAGTGATGCCGATCATCGAGGCATCACTAAGTACCTAGCGGAATCAAATATTCAGTATCATACATTCCAACTTGTTAGTTAAAAGACGCTAAGGGTAGTCCTGAGAGCACTACCTGAAACTATCCCAGACGAGGAGATTAAAGAGGATCTCCTAAATCAAGGGCTCCCATGCATTTCCGTAAGAAGGATGCGGAGAGGAAGGGAGCGCACGGCAATGCCGCTCTGTTACACAGAACTAGAAAAAAACGACCAGGTAAAAAAATATACAGCATCAAAGACATCCTCCATCTTAGCATCTTCGTGGAGGCACCTATGAAGGGGCGTGGCACCATGCAATGTCACAGATCCCAGATCTTTGACCACATCCAACGCTGCTGCAGAACGGAAGCTCGTTGTGTTAAGTGCGGCGATAGCCACATCTCGTCGATGTGCGAAAAAGACAGGCAACTTATGCAAAGTGCCAAAGTTTCCATACCGCTAATTTCAAGGGATGTTCGCGATTCCCCAAACTAATGAGACACGTGAGTGCAGTTGTGTGCAATAGTGTGACATACGTGGAAGCGCTCAGATCTGGCGCCTCCAAACAACACAAAAATCAAGACGTAGAAGCACCAAGTGAAAGTGTAACGTCTGGCCACGCCCCCTCCGCATTTGGTAACGAGAAAGTGATCGCGGCGGTAAGCATCATCATCGTGGCGACGCGCAGGGCGGCAGCCTTCGTGGAAGGGATTGCCGCAATAGAATGTGCACTCCCGCGCATCCTACAAATATTTTCAAATTAAAATCGCTAAACAAAGTCGTCTTCTATAAAGACAGGAAATCCGCGGAGGCGGAGTTATAAAGAATTGTCGAACATCATTTTTTCAAATGCAAAGGAGGAAAAGAATAAAAACTTAACAAATATTCTAGGTACTCCAGGTCATTCAAACTATTGAAACTGGTATTGGTATCTAAATAATATATTACGATACAAGGTCGAAAAAAAGTCAGAAAAACGAGATGATTGAGTTGTACTAATTTTCGAGACCTGATGTACTAAGGCACTTAATGATCGTGTGTTGTACATTATCTTTTGACCTGATAAACTATCAACTAATTACAAGAATTTGATATCAAACCTTTACTCCGTTTCATAACAGCACTAGTACCGTTATGAACCATAGAGTTACTATGACAATCACAACAGTTCGGGAAATATATTAGAACCTGACAATCAACATAGCTGGTAAGTGTACAAAAACAGGACGGTAGCGCAAAATATATACTCAGTGACAAAGAAATTGCAACACTAAGAAGGAGTAGAAATTTTTAAACAAAGTTGGTAGATCTGTTGGGCTGACATTAAGCAATAATTGATTAACTTTTGAGATCAGGTGGTAATGTGATAGCGTCACATTTGACAGTTGTTATAATTTTTTCCTAAGTTTTTCGGTCTGTGTTTTTCGTACGATTTGTTGTTCTTTTTCATTGATAATTGACATTATTTTGGTTGTTGTTCTTTTGTTATCTTGTTTTGTTTTGATGATGCCTAAAGTATGGCAACGAGGATATTACCGTCAATTAAGCGAATTTGACAGAGGTCGAATTATTGTTTTCGCGAAGCTAGTTTTTCATTTGTAAAAATTGCTAATCGTGTAAATCGAAATCGGTCTACTGTAATAGGAGTGTGTCGTGCACGGTTTGAAGATGGTCAGAAAGATTGTTAAATGAGGAACCAGGGCTTCAAGAAGAACGAATGAGCGTCTAGATCATCGCTTAAGACAACTGTCATTTAGAGAACAATTTTTCTCTACTCGGTTAGTTGGTGACCAATTTGATGAAGAACATCGCGTTGTAAACCTTAGAACAGTTTATCGCCGAATCCGAAGTTTTGAGTTAACATCATATCGTCCACAACTTGTGCTTCCTTTGACTGCAGCACATTGCTAGCAACGGTAACAATGGTGCAATGAACGATCTCATTGGAATCGTGAATAGCGTTGTGTTATCTTTAGTGACGAATCTAGATTTTGTTTAGGAATGCACGATAGTCATATGTGAGTCAGAAGAAGACGAGGTGAACGACGGAATCTTAGATTTACAGTTGAGAGCCACGTACACCGTACTGTGGGTGTTACGGTTTGGAGTGCGATTACTTATCGCAGCAGGTCTCCCTTGGTGTTCATTCGAGGCAATATGACATCGCAACGGTATATTGCGGAGGTGGTTGGACACATCTTCTGCCATACTTACAAGAGCTCAAAGTCCATTATTTCAGCAAGATAATAGATGTCCACAGATAGCAAGGTTTTCCTTGAACTTCTTTGAGCAGGCCCAGATTCATCTTTTGCGCTGGCCTCCAAGATCTCCAGATATTTCTTTCATTGAACATGTATGGGACATAATGGGTAGAAGGTTGTGAAATTTGCAGCGTTCTCCTTTGACTTTGGAGGCGTTGAGACATGAAGTGCAACTTGCATGGGAGGCAATACCCTAAGGTAAGTTAAACCATCTTATTCAATCAATGTCACAGCGTGTAAATTAATGTGTAAATCAGAGAAGCCGCACCACACATTATTAACAATTATTATAAAATTTTGTTTAATAAATAATAAATCTTTTCCTCTAAAATTTTGATCATTTATTACTATAACATAGGTGAATATGCCTACCAAATTTCATCCGGAAATTCCAACCCCTTCTTGGTGTTCCAATTTCTATGTCACTGCGTAAACTATATTAAACATATATTGAAATATGAACGGCAATATCGGGCACAAGTAAAATAAATACGCCACTCGTATGTGTATGTGTATAAGAAAATAACACTTGCTTCGCTGGATATGAAGTTGATTGCTATTGTGACTAAAATGTACAGTAGGTAAGGGTAAGGTAAGCGATTAGACTTGACCTAATTATATCATTAAAACGAAACATATATTTAGGGATAACAAGATTTACTGTTTATTGTAGACTAAAATAATATAAACAGCCTGGTACTGTTACTCCCTTTAAACATTTCGATGAACGATCTGCAGTGGTTGCAACCTACGTTGGTCCCTTGAGTCCCAAAATTATGCTTTTAGAAATTGGTATGTGTATGTATGTGTGTGATCAATATATCTCTTAAACTAAACATCGTAGTAAAATTAAACTGTATATTTAAATTTAGCACTGATACATCCTAATAAGAACTTCGTTAAAATATAATGGCCGGAAGTGCCGCTTTATTCTTGGGCTTCTAGTTTTTTTTGGATTTTCTAGAAAACAACTCTAAGGATTATTTTAATGGTGCTATTTTACACGAACTAATTGGTTTCTCTGATAAAATTTGTTGAAGCAAGTTATCGAGGAAAATCTCCAGAGTTTGGATGGGCGACCGTTATAATTATCGTTCTCAAAATAAACATAAATAATATTTTAATGGTTTGCGGACGTTATTTGCATATTTATAATTCATAAAAGAAAGTGGTGTGTTATCTCACGCCACATTTTTATCTGTTTTTACTTTGTAATGAATATTAATATGCCTTTTACGTAATATTGTACTTTAAAAACTATCGCTTTGTTATTAATACCCTTCAAACAAAGAAGAGAATTTATTGCCACACTACACAGAGTGTCTTTTTAAACAGTTACAATGGGCCATAGCCCTTAAGATAAAATAAGATATCAAAAAGCATTCAAAACTGTGTGGAGGGAAACAGCAATGGGTACAATCAATGCCGCTCCAAATTAAAAATTTAAGTGGTAACTCCTCGTAAGCGATATATCATTGAAAAGCTCTTGAAAGATACTTTTCAGAGATATCTTACGATAGCACATTTGATCAGTAATTAGAAACTTATACA
Source organism: Phrixothrix hirtus (assembly GCA_024586415.1). Lineage (NCBI taxonomy): Eukaryota > Metazoa > Arthropoda > Insecta > Coleoptera > Phengodidae > Phrixothrix > Phrixothrix hirtus. Next base: position 5,443 of record JAHWXV010039976.1, read on the forward strand.
ATAAAGATCATTGTGGTGTGTTTAAAATTTATTCAATTTCACAATACACAGTTGTTCAAAATGTGATGTTTACAAATGTAGTTCTGACATTTTGACAAATGTCCCGGGCAAGTGACAGGTAGACAGCGATGATCTTGAACCAACTCAGGCGGAGTTTCGTAGACAACCGATTAGACGTGTCTCCAGACAAAGAAATCCGAAGGTATCGAGTCATGAGATCTGGCAGGTCACTCGTTAGCAACACTAGTCCGAAAACCGCACATTTATAAATTCTGTAACTATTCGTGCATAGCGAGGAGGTACTCTATCTTGTTGAACGTGGATCAGATTTTCGTTTAAATTTAAATTATCCTTTCCTTTTTGCTGCTATTCTAGATCCATGATGACAAGCAGCTCAATAGTTTCCATCGATAAATAAGGGTCGGATGACCGTGTCTCCGAGAATGTATGCCCAAGCATTAAGTTTCTGTGTGGATGGTGGGATTCTCATCCGACCAATAGCGGCAGTTGCGTTTATTCACCCGACCGTTTAAAAAAAATTCGCATTTGTCAGTAAAACAAATATCTTTAACAAATTCTGGTGTTTGACAGATTTTTCCGTCATTTGTTCACAACATTAAATCCGCCGATCGTAGTCATCTTCTTCCAGTTCCTGAAGAAGCTGCACCTCGTAGGGATAAAATTTATAGCGTGTGAGGTTGTCCACACTGAATCATGTTGCTACTACAGGTTTGCGAATACACATTCTTAGATTCATGTCAAATTTCCCTATTACATCAATTTGAGCACCTTCATCTACCACCATAGATTCGGTTCTTTTCTTGTTGGTGATCATTCCCGTTTCTTCAAATTTGGCAATTAAGTTTTGGACGTAGGTATGACGCACATTTTTCCTTCGTGTCGTATATTAAACGCAGCTACTGTTCTGTATCCATTTCGGCCTTTTGCTCCATATATGAGGATGCTTTCTTGTCTTTCAGCCAAAGTATAAACCATTGTAAACAGTACGTATAACACACCAGAGATACGAATAAAATTATAACTTTCTTGTGATGACGCCAAATGATCATTACCTATTGGAAATCACCCTCTGACTGGCAAATGTACCTTTATATAACTTTCATATCCCGCGAAATAACCATTGTAGTTGAATCCAAGAGGACCAAGAAGATTGTCGCCACAAAACAAAACAATATTGATTATATCATGAAATTAATCAATTCCATGGCTTACGTAAACGGAATGAAAGTCATAAATTAGGGATAGTTAGGTTTTCTTCAAATTACCTTGTATATAATTAATCTTACAGAAAATTTGTGTAATCACCCTGTATATAATGAGTTAATTTTGTATCCTAAATATTTTCCAATTATTTTAGGAATTCTATGTTTGTACATTTAAATTCATTAATTTAGCACTTAATTGGTTTATTAAATAAATATGATATAAAAGGTGACGCTTTATTACAATTTTTAGTAGAATAGGCAGAATATATTCTTATAAAGGCTTTCATAATAGACAAGCGTTGTAGGATATTGTTTAGTAGGATTGAAAAAAAGATCACAATATTTACCAAACAAGGCATTTTAAATGTTGACCTTTCATACAACATAGAATCGATGAGAGACGTAGTTTCTTCCCTGCTAGGATGTACGCTTCAGTAAAAGTTGAATTGTGAAGCTGCTAGCCTTAAAATCGTAGTCAAACTGTTTTAATTGATTCATTGATAAAAGGACAGCTATGTGTGAGTGCAGTTTTCATGAAAAATTCTGATTAGCATATTTGAAGGGATTCGCCCGCCCTTGGGGCGATTTTATCACCTTTATTATCATAGGCCATATCGCCTCTTTTACTGAGCTTAAAATCATTGATGGTTTTGACAAAGTATAACGATTAATAATTGAACTATATATGGAACTTTGAAATATTTAGTACAACCCGTTAAGTGTTAGTATACGCTTACAATTTAGTATTAAACAAAAAACCCTTTGGTAATTGGTAATCTAAGTCAATACAGTAGTCAAAGGTTACTACGAAATTACAAGAAACTAATTTTTAGTAAAATTTGTGTAGTTCGTGAACGGACTTCAAGTTCACCCTCGGCACCAAGAGATATTTTTATGGTACGCCTTATAGCTGTAAAAATATCACATCTACAGTATTTACGGTTCGCGAGATATGAAATTTTTCATTTCCGCGCACGGCAAGACAAAAAAATTGTCTCAAAAAGTATAAACGTTACAAGAATAAACATTAGTAGCTTGGTTTTAATTTTATGCTTACGTAAAGGCTGTCCTATCATCATTAGATCTACCGATGACACAAATCTTTCAACGAGGGTTGAGAAAACGTTGGAGAAAAGCAACGCTCTAGACGCCCATCAACATGAAAACGGACTGCACTGATGTCTGCACTGACCGACAAATGAATGATCGCACATAAGTTAAGTAATGCTAAAGCTGTTGTTTATGCAATTCTCGTGCTTGAGGAAAGCTTCTACAAAACTTGTTCCAAAGAACTGTTCTGTTGGTCAAAAGGTACATTATGCGTCCATTAGTAATGCAATGACAAAATAACACAATTTGATGAACATAGCGATCCCAGGAAATGAATTAGAGGCGTTTAGATACGATCGCAAGACGAAAAAACAAAGTCCGGATGGCACACGAAAACATCTTCGCACTTCGCACTAATAAATCTTGCATGAGCAAATTAAATATCGCCTTCTTTGATTCCTACAGGATCTTCCATATGTAATTCGTATCAGAGGACCGAACTATAAAGAGAACATTTTACTTTGAAGTTTTGGAACATTTGGGAACGATAACCTCGCGTGTACGTTATAAGCTATCTTCATATATCTACCAAGCACACACAATGCACTGAATTACTTAATTAGCTGTTAGAGTTAGTTCTAACACATCTGCCTTACAACGTCGACATGGTTCCATGTGATTTCGTTTTGTTCCTCAAGAATAAAACACATTTGAAGGCCACCATTTCGGCACATTGAACAATATTCACAGAGTTGCGGAGGAAACTGCAAATATCCTCACAGTTAACCATTTCAAGCACCGCCACCAAAAATGGCTGACGCATTGGAAGCGTTCACAAAAGTCACATCATGATGACGACAATAAATAAATTAAGAACCCCCGATTCTCATTGCTTGATGATGCCTGATGAGTTTTTCCATTTGTAGGTAAATACCGCACTTTATTATATGTATTTCAATCAGAATATAACGTTTCGACTCATAAGAAAACATACCAGAAACCTAAACATTTCTTTTTTTATACGTATATCGACTTGAAATGCTTACGTATACAGGATGTTCAAAAATAAGTGATACAGCGCAAACCGCTTATGATCTGTAGACCACAACTTACATCTATTTTTTTTTTCAAAAACGATTTTTAAATTTTGAAAATTTAAATATGATCTAAATACAATCCCGTCTACCAACCAAAACGAATTATGAATTGAACCATAAAAAACACGCACTGCTGTAGTTTGATATTCATATAAAAACGTGAAATGTTTTCTCAGGACGTGCTTGTAGTAGTGTGACCTATAACTGTTCTTTGGCCTTGTTTGCTTTCTTTGAAATAACACAACAATTTTAAGTCGGTGGTTACACTTAGAGATATAATTTTTAAACATATTTATTTCTTGCTACCAAATTATTTGTTAAAAACACAGGATTCTTAATTATTCTATCTTAAATGTCAGGCATGATATTAATACAATTAGTTTTGTTTTAAAATTTGTAAAATCTTCAATTAAGATATTCTAATACAAAATAACCGATTTTTTTACACCAACCAGTAACAATATTATTACCTAAAAATTACTATTGTAAAGAAAAGAGAAAGTGGAAAATACATCGCTTATTTATTTATTTTGCTTTGCAAAAATAATTTTTAAATTTTTCGCTTACCTGTTCGATTCGTGTACCCCAGATTAAGAAATACTGTTCTAAAGTTTGTCAGGCAAAGCAACATAAAATTATTTTAAGGTTATCTTCTGGAATAAATATTTTTAGAAACAAACGTATGTTCCTAATCCAAGATATACCGTACGCACGCCAGGTTTGGACTTCATGCTATAATTGTTAATACTTATTTTTAAAACCATACGTTTTTGAAAAAATTTCTTAAGCAAATTTTGTTCTACATGTCATAAGGTACCCATTTATTTTTGGGACACCCTGTATATGTGTATATATATTTCCTTTTATTTATTTTACTGAGAATACAGATTATTTCATACCTTCACCTTTTACCTTGTTTTCTCATTGTATTAAATCAATAAGTTAAAAAAGGTTTCGATCTGCCTTTGTATTATCATACACGCATTTGTTAAGGTATTATAAGTTAATATTAACAAATACACATTTACCCTGGTAATTTTATTCAAGAGGATGCATGGTTTTTACTTACAAACTATGTTTATTTTTCACTTTCGGGTAATTACTTATTCCATTATGTAACATTTGACTATTCTACGAGGTATAGAAATGAAAATTATATAGGTTTGAGTGAAAAATAATATTTTTCTTTGGTATAGCCTCCTACGAACTTAATTAACTTATTCCAGGATATCTATTCTGCCAATTCCTCCAACCGTTTGTGGCGGCAAACACTTCAAAATTTGACGCATATTTCTTATGCACAAAACTGTTTCATGTTCGGTAACAAACTGAAACTGGGTATAAAACTGGTGAATAGGTGAATAAGACAACAATTCTGAATTTAAGACAGCACAATAACAGATTTGTGACATGGCGCAAACTTTTCTGAGAAATACCGCATGTTACCAATTGCACCATGCAGGTCAAGTGAGTTGACGGAATCTTATCTATTGTTTTTCTAAGGTAATCTACCAAATATTACCTATTTCATCATAAAATACTACTTCTGGCCATTGGAATCGCTCTTGCCTTTTTCTGAATTAGCTCACTTCACATTGTGAACTGTTTTGACAGCTATTTGGTGTAAAATGGTAAATCCAAATTTGGTTCATGATAAATAGACGTAAAAATCTTTTGGGCTATAGTTAAACAGCGACAAATATCGCTTGGAAATGTTCAATAATGAGTTTTTGCTCAGGTTTCAATAGTCGCGCTGAAAGCTTACCTATTCCCAAGACGTCATATAAAATGTGACGTGTTTTACTTTGAAATGCTATAGCATCAAACATCTCAAAAAACGTACGGTCACTAAATGCAATTCTGTGAATACTGTCACGGGCGCGTTAGGCATTACACCCAGCAACGGTACTGATGGCCGGTAGCTCTTCGGAGGAGGATGTGTTCCCGATAAAGCACACCAGTACCGCCCGCGCGCTTAATGAAATCGAGATATAGGAAAAGAAAGGGGCGCCATTGCTCCAGATTGCCGCTCAAGGTATGGAACTATCCTTGGCACAGATACAAACAGTTCCTTGGCCTTTTACGATTTTGTCCCGGGGTTGCCTTTCGTTGAGGCACGAAATATTAATATTAATTTTGGTCATGACCTAAAGGGGGAACCTTGATTAATACATATCCTCTTAAATTCAAAGTGTTATCAATTAACTTATTCTACTGTCACAATAAAAGGCTAGTTGAATGACCTAACATATCTGTTGATAAATAAATGGCTTATCTAGTGTACTCACAATACAACAGTTTACAAAAACAAGTTACCGATAACTTCTCCGCCCTTGAATTCGGCCTTATTCAAGAGGTACGGGAAGGACTACTCAAACTACTAAATAATAAAACTAGGGTTAATATATGTACTGAGATACAGTCAACGCAAGTA
>JAHWXV010040001.1:0-17116 GCA_024586415.1 Phrixothrix hirtus
GACATTAACCTTACTAATTTAATTCTGACGGATTAACAACTTCAGGTAACTTTTACCTAATTTTTGTTTTTGAATTTATATGACGTTATTTAAAATTGTGGATTTAACATTTAATAAAATTCCCTAGGTGTAAATTGCATTTTTTTTGTAAGCGATCGCTCAGGTATTTTATTAATTTAGGCAAATCGTGGTAACCGACCAAATTGGACACAGCAATATGTTCGTTGCAATTTTAAATTTTCTACGTCCTAGGTCACGAATGCTGTCCTCGCTGACATTACGATGTTTCCGTTTCAAAGCTGTAGGTACCTGGGGCTATTTGTACTGCCGATCTTTGAGCTATTGATTTCACGTTAGCTTGGCTTTCCTACTTTCAGACCCTTTTTAAATTCGCGATTAACACTCGGTGTACTCCCGGACTGTTTGAGATTTATTACGTTCGTGTTAATAATTGTTTTAAAGACTGTATTTCTGTAGCTGACTTCATGGCAGAATTTATAGTTTAGATTTGTATCGTGAGTGCATTTATCTACTTTGCAGCTTGACTTAAATTTTTACATTGTGAAGTAATGGTGATCTTTCCGCTAGTGTTCGCGATGTATGTTACACGAAAAAGATGTAGAGTTTCTATTCTCGAAAGATTTTATTAATTTTCTGCGGTTTACCTTTCCTGGTTTGTTTGGCAAAACATATGTCTGCATTTTAAACTGATCTTAATTCATGTCCAGTTTGGAAACCGTTTAATCTGCCTGCGGCTATCTTACCCTATGTAGTTTTTTTGAGCAATCTCTTGGGTTACAGATAATTAAATTTTACAGGGGCTCTTTCAAACTTTTTAGTTTTATCATTGAAAAGCCCTTCTTAAATCACTTCTTTATAGATACGAATTTATCATCCAAACTTTAGTTTATTTCACTAATTTTGAAATTGTTGTTTGTTTCAAGGATGTAACCGTTACATTTGCTTAAATTTTATTATTTCTCAAGCTATTTTTTTATTACTTAAGAAACTGTTTGGTTTATGTTTAAAATGCCGTTATATACCATTTAAGTTACACAATGTTGAATCTTTCGCAATTTAGATTGATTTACAAGGATTTCAATATAATTGGCAAGGTTAGCTATTTAAAATTAATAAATAAGTAGGTATATTTAACAACCGCAGCCAATGGAATCAATAATTTTACATTGCCAAATTAGATGTGACATGTTTAATCTTCAAAAAAAGTCACCCAACATGAAACGAGTCGATTGAAAGTTTATTTCCCCACTTTCCTCTTCCACTAAGGATATTTTGTTCAAAAACAATCCAAAGCATTTCATTTATGGAGTACTAACCGAACATTAAATTTGAAGTGTATGTCTCAAATGGTTTTATCAAGAAAAAGCCACATAAAAATGGGGTTTCCTCCATCTTTGAATATATCTAGCTCTTTTAGGAAGTATTTAGTACAAGGGTATATTGACATCTGGTTAGACTATATAGTTTTAGCAATTAACACCAACTTACTTGAAACGTCACTGTAAAATTTTACTATGAAAAGTTAACGCATTGCTCAGTAATAAAATTTCAAAAACCCTTGTCGACCGAAATTATAAAAATCGATAAAATTGATTATCGATCAATCATTAAGTACGTCTTTAAAAAGGTCAAGAGATGACATTTTTAAAATACTTGGCGATCCTGCCTTTCGTGCGCAACCGTTACAAATTAGGTAGAATTTTTCAAGAGATGTAACAAGAGGTCAGGAAGACTGATTTGTGGATCTACTTCAGAAAGATGCAGTTCATAATACTTTAGACCGTCGAACTAGGACAGAACATCTGAGACACTAATGATTTCATAATATAATCGTGTATATCGCTGAATTCACTTCGATTTGGATATAAAAAGTTTCTGCAAAATGGATTCCCAAATGTTTAAATGTGGATCACAATTAAGCAAAAGTGGAAGCAATACACTCCATCTGTGCTCGTTTTAACAAAAATGCTGATTTCTTGAACCGTGTTATTACCATGGATGAAACCTGGTTACACGAAACAACAATCGAATTTTGAGTGCAGAGAAATATCCTGCAAAAGTTCTTGCTTAAGTAGAGTAATCATTGTTTATTACTTGGAAAAACAAAACAATTACTAGGGAATACTATGGCACTTTATTAACAACTTTTTGAGAAAATGAGAAAAGACGAGGTAAATTGACCAAAGGTTTTTGTAGAACAATGCACCTGCACAATGAAAAGAATTCAAGATCTAAAGTTCCGACTACTTGATCATTCTCTTATTCGCCAAATCTGACTGGATAACAACTAATTCAGCAATAACAAACTTTCAAATAAAGAATTGTTTTATTTAGAACCTCTGGCTTAACACTTATTTGGATGACGATAGGCATCCCGCAAGTTCGTTAGTTATCTTGGCTTAGAGCTTCGGAACGATTAACAACATTTAGGAAAATGATTTTCGAATATTAGTCAAAAACAATTTATATAATTAAATAAAATGTAAGAAACACAATACTAACTAGCTAGATAATGTATTATTATAATTTTCGAGAAGCATGATACTGTCTTTCGTTTTAAAATTATATTGTTTGTTCCTTCAGTTAAGTAAAAGCAAATACTAAATTAGATTGATTTTTGTTACAATTCATTCTACGCCGAAGTTCTGGGGAGCGTTCAAAATTATATTATTATTCATAAAGAAGCATTTAGTTAATTAGGACACTTCTAAGAAGTTTCAAGTTCATCTAACAACGCCGAGTAATGGAGCCACAAGGTGCGTTGAATTGTTATCTTGTATAACCTTGTGTCGAATATAAATAAATTCTCTGATTAGAGACGCTACTGGAATAGGTGTTTATTATCACCTAATAAATAATTATATTTATATAATTAATTGAAATATTAAAGCAACACAATTATATTTATAATTAAATTATCTTTCAACAGTCGGTTCCAAATTAATTTAATCAAAATGATATTGTATGGAAAGCAACAGTTCTACAAGCATTGAATTGAAATCAAGGAAAGACTGTTTGAGGGCTTTTTCATTGCAATTCTTATTTGGTAAAGTACATAACTTTATATTTTTCTTAACACTAATAATTCTAGTTTGAACTGTTACTTTTAGTAATTTTATGTTGCAGTCAAACAAAATGGTTTAGAAATCCATGTATTTGGAGGATGGTGCAACATTTTAAGAAGTGTGATGTAAGACAAGAGCTCTGTAAGTGGATTTCTTATGTAGTTTATAATATAAAATGTAGTATATCAATTCTGAGTAACATATTTCAATTGCTTGTAAAAGAAACTTTATTAAAATTTTTATTTATGACTAACAACAAGTATCAGATTGAACAAAGTATCGTCAGCATAATAATCTTGCCTAATTTACATATAATTATTAATAAGATGAGAATTCCCATTGTACATTCTGAACATGAACTGTAACGAACCCACGAAAAACTTTGGATAGTATCTAGACGATGAACGGAAGATCTTATGAGGTCTGTTATTCTCTTTTAAGTAAATTAAAGTCAGCCGTTACAAATTTACCAACTTCATCCTTATGAAGAATTTTGTCTAAAACAATCCGAACTTAACTTTTGTTGAATATTACGAGGGTCAAATTTCAAGTTGATGACATTGTTGAGGACAAGAACTTGATAACGCCGAATTACGGCAACGTGAAAGCAATGATTCCATTGGCAGCGCTTGTTTCCTACATTTTAGAACATTTTAAACAACTCTGTCAAAAATTGTTTTCGTTTCAATTGTTCATCGAAACCATACTTTCCCTCGCTTTGTAATGTTGACGTAAAGGTCAACGTAAATTCGCTTTCGAATTTCCTAATTATAAGAATTGAGTCAAAATCTAGTAAAATACTTTACCTTACAGGATGTTCCAAAAATAAGTGACACCGCGCAAACTATCGGTGCCTTATGATCTGTAGAGCACAATTTTCTTTTATTTTTTTTTTCAAAAACGATTTTGAAATTTTGATAAGTTAAATGATATAATTTGCTCTAAATACAAATTTCTCTACTAAATAAAAAGAATTACGAATGAAACGATACCAAAAACGTACTACTGTAATTTAATATGCTTATAAAAGCACGCAATGGTTTTTTAGGACATGATTCTATTAATGTGACCTGTAAAAGTTCTTTGGCTTTGTTTACATTATTTGAAATAAAACAATTTGAAGCCCATGATTACACTTTAGATTTAATTTTTAAACATATTGATTGCTTGCTACCAAAATTATTTATTAAGAACACAAGATACTAAATTGTTTTATTTTAAAGTCAGGCATGAAATTATCATTTTGTATTCTAAAACAAAATAAACGATTCTTTTTATGTGGATCGTTAACAATATTATTCCATAAAAATTGCTATTATAAAGAAAACGAACAACTGGTTTATTTACTATTATACTTTGCAAAAATTATTTAAAATTGTTTGCTTACCTATTTGATTCGTATAGCGGAAATTGAGAAATACTGTTCTAAAATATGTTTGGTAAAGTAACATAAAATCCTTTTACTTATCTTCTGGAATAAATATATTTAGAAACAAACATATACTCTATAATTCACGATATACCCGTGGGTAGTACTTATCAAGAGCATCGATATTAAAATTCGGCACGACGCAACGCGCACACTAAGGTTAGACTTAATACTGTAATTAATATTTTGAACACTATATGGTTTTGAAAAAAATTTCATATCCAAATTTTGTTCTACAGGTCATAAGGTACCGACAGCTTGTGCCAGCACTTATTTTTAGAACACCCTGTATAATATTCCAAACATATTAAAAGTAGTGATCAGTAGAAGATACAGCGCTTTGAGCAAAGAACTGTTATTAAATATTTGCAATTACAGAAGATGATTTCTAATCAAATCCATCCGAATTTAGGAAATTAGGGTACTGTGCAGTTTCACACGACATAATGACGAGATGGTCTCATAAGTTTAGATGTGGCAAACAAACGTATCAAGATGAACATGCTGGCAAACAACAAATAACCCTCACAAGTCAAAGATTTAATAATAAATACAAAAGCGATTAATGACCATTAGGAAAGTTGTAGAAGGTACAGGTTTATATTTCTATGTGGTTCACAATATTATTATTAACGAATTTGATCTAACTAAATGAGCAGCATGTCACATAATTCGGCAATTTCATGTTTCCCTGGAAAATTAAATATGAAATTTTGGGCTACATTAAGTTTTTTGTTTGAGACCACCCTGTATATATCAGATTTATTTAATATTTAAATATGTAAATATCATTTTATGATTTAATTTTGTAATTTTTACCTTTGTTAAGGTTAAATCTTTATCACAATTTAAATTAACTTTAATTCAAAGTATTAAATAAATAAGGCGTAGGATGTAATACTTGGTTACATTTTTCTTTAAAGAAATCACTTTTCGACGACATTACAGTAGAGTTATTTGCAGTGTCAGGTGTACAGAGGGCATGTAAGTATGTAAGTTGAAACAAACGTTTCTATGTATTTAATATTATGTTTAGATATAGGTAACAGTATGCTATAGAGGGCATATAAATCGTTTAACCTTGTGCGCTCAGGCGACGTGAGGGTAATTTCCTTGACTCACTGCAGCTTTTGAACGCGTTGAGTTAGGTTATTAGCAGCTTTCGTATGGCAACTTACTAAATTTTGCATACCGATTTTATCTAATTAAATGTGAAGTTTCAGCTGATAAGTATATTAGTGTAAACTTTGTAGTTGTACAGAAATCTTAATTATTTCATCAAACATTTTGGCTTCCCTCTGTATATCGTTTACTTGGACTTAGCGATTCTTGTTCGGAAGAAATCGAGAATAATTTTGAATTACAAATTACCCTTAAGGTGGGACTATTTAAATTATCAAATTAATTGAATTCAGGAAAGTCGCTGTTGCTTCAATGCCGACAAGGTAGTGTCATTAAGAGTTACTTGTTGAACTAATAATTTAAAATATTGATAATGTTGCGTTAATTACCATTTCAAAATTTTTAAACAGACAGCGCATGGCGATCTACCGTTTTATGTTAGTAATTGTTTACTTCGTCTTACTCCATCTTTGTAATAATATTTTAAACGAAGATTAATTTATTACTGAATATGTTGGCCAACCAATTGTTATTTCTTGTTACATTCTTTATGTTGGGTGACTAATATATTAAGTGTGTTTATTGAACTATTTTGGTTATATCGAATAGGTAGCATTATATTGTTTATTCAAGGTATATTAAGTTGCGTAAATAAAGTTACATTAGGCGGTATAATAAGTTTGTACAGTAGCTATGACTGAAGCGTACAAAATAACTATTTCTAATTTGAGTTAATTATTGGCATTACTTTTGGGACCCAATTTAATCCGTAACTATTTATTTTCTCATTTGTAAGAGGCGTTTCTAGTTCTACCCCTTTAGAGCTGCCGTTCTATAACCGATAGCTTATTGCTTTTGACTTTTACCGAATTGGTATCAGGTATTTGTTGATTTTCGCTAGATGTTGGAGAGTAAACCTGCAACCCTTCTCCCTGTAGCAGCCTACGACTTATCGATTTTATCTTGAATCATCATAAGAACAATTCGTAGTATTACAAGCAAGATGGGTAACACAAATGCTAACAAACGTACACAATCAGTTTTAAGTTGACAGTTGTAAGCATCTTTCAAAACGATATAGACAAAAATGTAACTTTCTTGAGAGATTTAATATGTTTGAATCTTGGATCTATTGCAGATGCTTACGACTCCAATTTAATTTCCAAATTGCGTGAACGACGTCCAGTTGCGCGAACGTGTTATGCCCCTAATCGCATCTCTGCAATTGCAAAACTTGACTTGACTTGACTTCACTTTGTATTGGAAGAACACCCATTTTATTTACCAGAGCTGGGCCCTAGCGACCACCGATTATCCCGAAATTTAAAGAAAATACAGGAAAAAAATTTAATTAAGATAATTTGCACAAACATAAAAAGTGGCTTCAAAATCACATATATTTATGACTTAGATCTTCAGGGTAACATATGTTCAACTTGTATGATTCTGGGTCCAACATAATAAATTCTATATTAAATAAAAATGAGTCAGATACTACAAAACAAGCAGCATCTCTGTAAATAATCCAATTTCAAGCAACGCAGTTTCAACCAGTGCCTCTGAAACAAAAGAACCTACAATAGACCCTGCAAGAGCTTCTAGCAGTTGTAATGTATTCCAATTAGAAAACAGGAAATAGTTGCACGGTCACAAATAAGCAATGATAATAATATCGCTAAAAGGAGACTTTATAAACCAATAAACATAGAAAATTCATCATCTAAACACCTCTTTGCCTATCATAGTGGCAGTAGTGATATGAAGTTTGAAAAGGAAAAAGGTCCATTTTAACCTCCTGAAAAATAAACGAGAACTGTGTTTATAACCGAAAATAAAACACTATGCTGCAGTTTTCACGACAGACTTCGAAAAGTGCACGACCGACACTTTCCTTTGAAATTAACAGTTTTAAAATTGTAAGTCTAATAAGCTCCTAACTTTTGAGAGCAGTGAATAATTTATAATTTTTCTAAATGCCAGATCATGAAAAGTATAACATAATTGCTACACGAACTCATCTAAATGAATTTGCATTTTTAGGGGTGCATTTAGCCAGACTCACCTTATTTAGAGGAAGTCAACATTAGCAGTTCTCAAACAATAATTAAGGGGGTTTTCGGGATCTCATTTTAAGCAAACAGGAGAGATTTAAGTGTTTTCTTTATTTTTTTGTGAATGCATGAAAACGTAGAGAATTGTTGTTTAAATTTCTGAAAATATTTGAAAGCAACTCTATATAATGAATGGCGAAGAAATTGCCGTGGCGAAGTGTTCTACGTCGAAATGGCGATAAAAAGACTGAGATGGTGATTTGTACCTTGAATATTTTTCGCCTTAATTCTGAAATGCCTAAAATGCACGATTTCAGAAAAAGGCGCTATTGACACAATTTTGTTTCCAAAATATAATGTACGGCAAATTTTATTTCTTTCTAAAACTCTACTAAAATATATTATTTGATACACATTAGGTAGCTAGCTAAGGATTACTACACATGGAAGTCGAATTTTTTTCAGTATTTGTCCAATTATTAATACTGGTACCACTTCATGTTCTTGTCTATAATTTTCTTTATGGCTTTTAGAATGTTGTTTTATACAGTCGTGATTTTTTAAGTCTATACAAGAACTTCAGTAGAGTTGTCATTGCCTAATTTTAACGGTTAGACTTATATAAAAGTTATAAATTTAATCTGTAATCTTAAAACTAATCAAATAATTTATTACCGTAAATATTTTTGAGTGAGAATTTTACGATTACGTATTGTAAGATAATTGAAAAATGATATTAACAAATGCATTACAACACCAAAGTAGGAAAAGGATGAAAAGTGGTTTATAAACTTTTAATTGAATTGATATAAAAATTTTACTCGATTAATTAATAACTTATATCTAAGACTTTGGCGAAAGTAATGACCCCAAAATTATTGATGCCAACCTAAAACTAAGGCGCGCCAAGAAATCGTTAAATTAAAAAATCAATTAAAACAGTATTCAAATACAGAAATTGTATTTACTTGAATTTTTAATAAAAATTCCATCACTGGAGAAAACTCCTCCAATTCACGTATGTTGTTATAAAACTTGAAGAAGTTCTAAAACACAGTTTCAGTCTAGTGGACATCGTTAGTGAAATTTTATACGAGGATTGATCAAATACTTCCCGAAAGTTCTGCATTTTGCACGCTACAAATATCTGATCGAAATCGTGTGTTTTCTTGATGTTGGTACACATGTTCATGGCGTATGTGTCAATTTGCAACTATATTGGATGTGTAATTTGGTTGGGCCAGATAAATAAGTAAGGCGCATTTTGGCGTACTCGGCAATTTTTTAATGAAAATGGCAGCAAAGAACAAACTAAATTTTTATTAAAATGATATGAAGTGTAGTAAAGTCTTTTGGCAAGTAAACTATGAGAAAAGCAAGTGCTTATGAATGGTAGAAACGTTTCATGTGAAGACGTTGAAGGTGATAAGAGACGTAACAATCTAGCACATCAACTACCAACGAAAACGTGGAAAACATTTAAAAAGTGTTCTTGATAATCACTGAATCGCTATTAGGTAGGTTTCTGCAGAAATAAGTAACTCGCACAGTTCATGCGAAGCAACCATTATTGACACAGTCAAAGTTGCTCTGAAATTGCTGAATTTACACGTAAAATAATTACTAAGGGATTATTAAATGAAGGCACTGACGAGCCAGAATTGCACATAACAGCTCAATATTGTACGGTATTCAGAAAAGCAGTGAAGTGATGTCAGAGTAGCAGCACACGCGGCATCCACCAACATTTAACGCTTAGACCTCAATATGTGTATGAAGCTACTATATCGTAAACGAAGCAGCATCGCAAGCAGCTCAAACCAGTTGCGGGATTACGGTCAAAGATTGTGGGATAAAATCTCAAAGGTATATTATTCATAGTAAGCAAAGAAAATTCAATAATTGTTTAAATTACCAACAATAATCGTAATCGCTCCTACTAAGACTAAAAACCGGGATGATCAGAGAGGCTTGGTCTACCTAAATGAAATCTACAGTATTAAAAGATAAAATTAAAGATGAAGTTGCGGAAATTATTACTTGAATCCACGACCTGGGAAGAAATTAACCATAACCAATATCAAAAGGAAAGTATTAACTAAAAGTAAACTGATAACGCACTGATAATTGGAACAACAAACCGGACTCCAGAACTGAAAGAATCTAAGTAGAGACCAAGAGAGCATACAAGGAAACGTACAAAAAAGGAATTCCTTGTAAGTAATTCAACCATAAGATAAAGTTTTCTCAAGGGTTCGATTAACAGTTCCAAAAGCACAAAATGCAAAACATGTAGAACCGAATAAAAGTGTATTTAACCTAAACGGATCGATGTCGATAAGAAGATGAAAAATGCAAACCACTTGAAATTTAACTTTGACCAAAACCAAAAATCTATTAACAGGGGTGAGGGGGTATTGATAAACAGCTGGCCTTGGCAATTTCTCATACTTAAGATCGAAAGCAGTTACTATAATAAAGAGTACGATGTTTAACAAATCGTTCCTCCAATTTTGGCGATAAAAAGTGTAGGCGATTCTGCATTGTGAGATTTATAGATAAAACTCTAAATTTTGATAAGATGAGTATCTATCGGTAACGAAATACCTGATTTTAAAAGAGTTTCTGGCAAGGGAATGTATTCCGATGTGGTTGATATGGATCACTATCACTATAACAAATTGGGCTCTTAAATTTAAGAGAGTAAGAATGGGCATGGTGTCGGAGACATCTCTGTGTCAGACTTGAAAATGCCGATTTCCTGCCTTACAAGAATTTTAAGTATCAACGAATTGTGTTGAAACGTATACCAGAGATATCAAGCATTTCTTGTGAATGCGTCCCTCGCATGTATATCATGATATGAGAAATTTTTTTATAAACTGGATCCCAAATGCCTAAATTCTGATCAAAAACGACCGAGAGTGACAACTTCCAAGTTACGTTACTTTTTAGATCGTGTTGTAACTGTCCATAAAATATGGATGCATTCTTACGATCCAGAAACAAAAGAGCAATAGAAGAAATGGAAACACAGCAGGAAAGGTCAATAAACCGCTTTTTCGAGTAAAGGCATAATACTTATTTCGGACTGCTTATAACAGGGTAAAACCGTCACAGCTAGAATTTGCGAAATAAGTGTGGGGAATCGCCGTGAAAGTATCCAAATTTGTGCTTTTCGTGCAATACAATGCCCTAGGTCACAAGAACTTGATTGTGTTGTAGAAAATTCAGGAAATTATCTTTGAATTGATCACCTCCCTTATTTGTCGGATTTAGTTCAATCAGATTATTTCCAAAACCAAAACAAAATCTTGAAGGGAGAAGTCTCATCAAATGAAGCAGTAATAATTACTGTGAAGGAGTGGTTTTTAAGCCAAAACAAAGAATTGTTCTAATGTCTTAAAAGTAGTTTACAAGCATTTGTAGTAAGTGTGCAGAATTAAAAGATGATTATGTTCAATAAATAAAAATTTGTTTCGAAATACAGTAACGTTTTCTGTTATCAATACCTCCTCGTATTTGAGTCTGCAAACAAATTCACATTCCAAATGCTAATACGGAAAAATTAAAATAAAAAGGGCTTCGGTAATATTTAACAAGGATTGAGAAGTAGTACCCATACATGGAAAAAGCTTAAGGTCAGACGTAAACTTATAAGAAACATTAATTTTTACTGCGTACAACTGCGAAAAAAAACAATGGTGGACAAGTCGATTAAATCTGTTGAAAGATGTATCGATTAAATTATGGGTGCGGCATAAACAACTCCGCGATTTTGAAGAGGTACAATTACGCGAACGGTAGGGCAGTAGAGTGGTGACATTCAACTGACATATCGTGCCGTTTTTAGTGTCAGTTATGTCTTGGTCTGGTAAAAAAAGAATTTATTCAAAATGGTGAATCATAGATAGCAACGCAGCGTGCATTTCGCAATCACTTTGCACTTGGTTGTTGGGATCCTGTACAAAGTGCGAAAACGATTTGCACCTAAATTTCACACTTTAGACAAACAGATTCTGCATTGAAACGAATATCGCCTGGCCGATTTCGCTGCAGTGAGAGTTTTAACTGTGCGTTCCCCAAGACGCTACCATTGACTTATCGATAACTGAAAATGAAACCCTATAATAGTTTTGTTTGTTCACTGCTGCTGAAAGAAAGATGGAAATGAGCTTGTGCAAAAAGAGTAACACATCTATGGAACGTATGTATCGAAGAATATCTTGGCACAACCTTGCATGGTTTTCAAAATCTATCACTGGGTACTTGCGTGATCACGCCTTTGTAGAGGTTCATTTTCAGCTGTAGGTGAAGAAATCTCCGAACACTGCAGTCCGATAACTGTAGGGCAGCAGTGGTTTTCGCGTAGATCGCCTCGAAGACCGTACAGTTGAAACTTTTACGGCAGCCACATTTTCCGCAATGTTGGCCAAGCGCAAAGTGGATGGGAAGTGTACGCTGCGTTGCTACAGGAGGCTTACCATTTTTAATAAATTTTTGGATAACAAAAGCGCGATGTTCACCAGAGCAAGTCATAACTGACACTAAAAACGGCCTTCATACGCGTAGCTGTGTCTCCTCAAAATCGTGGAGTCCTCTAAGTCGCACCATGTAGTAGAGAAAAGCCGCTTTAGCAAATGACTACGAGAAACTTAATAATAAATATATGTATAAGTACGCCTAAAACGAAGCACAACGCAACACATAGTATCAGTTACTCGGTAACCGCAAATCTTTAGATAAGACAAAAATTATAGTAGTTCAATAATTCGAATTGTAGAGTTAATATATGGAAGATTTTATCATTGTAAGTGATAACTGGGTAATGGAGAAAATTCTCATAGAAAGAAATGATGTGCAAAAAAGGGAAAAACAATGTAATCGTCTTCATGGCGTTCGTAAGTATTAGTTGAGAGTTTTCGATGACTCATGAAAGATTCAAAACACTTAGATGCAAATTTGCTGAAAAAATACCGAGGGGTTTCAGGTATGACTTGTTACGTCTCAACAGGACGTTATAAATCCATGCATTGCGAGTTTAAGATGTTTATTCACGCCTTTGTAACGAAAATCGATCCTGTAATGTTTGAATCAGAATATCTACATGAGATATCTAAATATTCATCCTCTTAGGGAAGTTCATCGAAAGTATGGCTATATAAGATGTGTTCGTGACCACAAAACTTTGAGAAAGGTAAAGTGTAGTGCATATGGCTTTGTGTTTAAAGATATGTATTGTACAATAAATTGTAACCAAAGAAAAAGGTAAGATATAACCGGTGAAGAAGAATCTGACATCAGGCTCACAACCAAAATCACCAACACTGACCATAACTCTGAACACTAGGTACATCGTAAGACTTGTTCATAGAAAATTATGAACTGGCAAAAGTAACTATATATAAACTTTAACGGCAAAAATCATACAAACAGACAAGTCAAATGAAGAATCACAGATAAAAAATCAGCGCCGGGGAATTGAGAAAAAGTTGGAAATCGATAGCAAGTCTAAAATAAACCTGCTTCACAGTGTAGTGAAATCGAAAAAGAAATAACGAGGGAGCCAAAAGTTAGAGAAAAAACAAATAGGAAATTTTATTGTTGAATGAAAGCTGTTCCAATTCGTTCTCAAATACAAACAAACAATAATTAAAATGGCTCTTAGATAGCCCATGAATGTATGCGAGCAATAAATATGTAGTATATAACTGACATTTCTCTATTCCTAACTTACCCTCATTGTACATAGTGATTTAGAATCAAATATTGGAGCGATAAATGAAATGTAAGTTGGGTTACCCATTCGGAGTAATTTATAATGATCAAAAGATGGAAAAGAAACTCAATAATGGTTTATACGACCAAAAATAACCGTGGCAAGACCATCTGCTTCAAAGAGCTGCCCTTTTGGGGTTCGTGGGTAGACGGAAATCTAGGAACAGCAGGGGACCTTTATTTTCTCTGAGGAATTGTGAGGTATCACACTCCTTTTATGGATGCTCAATTCCATCTCCATTCTTCCTACTGGAGTATGCTTCACACAATCTAGAACTTTTTGATCTGTAAAGAAGTAGATGCGTGTCCAATAATATAACTGGCAAGTTTTTTCAACGACAAAAAAATGAGTCCAAAGAGATGGGGATCCGCCAATTTTAAGAAAATTGTTTTATTGCTAACGTTGAAAAAAGGACATAACCATTTTTGTTTCTGTGAACACCATCGTGGTTTTGAAATAAACCTTCAGTTGTAAACGTTGGAATTTTCATTCCTTTTACGGAAATTCGGAGGTTGCTTAATGGTTCCGTTAGGTTAGTGTTTGCTATACCAACTACTCAGAGTCAGAGAAGCATTTATTCCAGAGGATAGCTGAGGTAAACTGCCCGCATCTACCTGCAGATATAAAATCGCTCAGAATTGTCAATAACAGTTAACGCTAGAACAGTGGCAGAAATCATTTTGACCGTTAAGAAATGTTTGTCCTTGTTTGTTCTCTGGTTTGATAACATTTTGTAACAAAGTTTCATGACCTTTTCTCAGTTGTAGATGATGTACATAAAATTCATGTTTATAAATAACCAATTTTTGATTACTTTTATCTAGAACGGTAATAAATGTCAAAATAACTATTATGCATGTCCAACGTTGCCAAATACGCCGGCTAGTTTTTCTAGATAGTTGCATAGATATTTCAAGAGCAAGTTCAACTAAATGCGGCCATTTGTATGTTCGTTATAAATTCTGTCTTTTATGTCTGCAACTACTCTGCAAAGTGAGCTGGAAAGTATTTAGAAGATACCGGCAATGCATCAGATGATGATATTTTTGAAAATTCAAATCCAGATTAAGATTCTGTGGTACAGAATATCTGTGGGCAACACCCATCCTAAAAAATTTCCAGTCACAATGAGTGTCATAGGGGTAAAGATAGTTTCAAGGGCAGCAGGTGCGTGGCATGTGATTGATGTCAATGCTTCCTGTTCTTATAGGAAAATTACTATGAGCGTCCTGAAAAACTAAAGAGGGCCAATATTGTATGCCCCCCACCGAGTGAATGGCTCAAACATCGTCTACATGCCGTCGAACCAATGCTTCGCCTCGTGAAGTAGTATACGGATATAGGAGCTCACAGACAGTAAGATTGGTTGGTAACTGGACATATGTTTGTATTTTGTGCACTACTGTACGATTCTATTTCAGATAGTTTGGTTTTAGTATTGATTCAAAATGGACGTGTAGCCAAGTTTTCAAAATGTTTAAAATAAAATATGCAGCAAAAACTATTTCTTTGTCATATAAAATTATACAAGACTTATTTTCTAAATAAAACGGTATTTAATGGGTGCTCAGGCTAGCTGAAATCGAAGAATCAACGAGTTGTTCTGCACTCATAGAAGGATCTGAAATATAGTTTGGTTCGAATTTGTTTTGAATTTAATAAGAGACAATGTATTTACACAATAATTCGTTTAATAACAAGTGTAACAAAAAATAGACATTCCTTAAACTCCAAAATGTGTGATGATCTAACAATGTTGATTTAATATCCATAACATTATTTATATCATTTAGAGCGCTTTAAATAGCATTGAATTCTACGTTATAAGAACATAGGCATCTTAATTAAAATTTATAGTTTATAGCACTTATCTGGTTTACGCCGTAATTAGTAATCGTTTGACCCTTGCAGATCAAATGATCCTAAAGCTACAAAGTCGGAAACGATTTTTTAAAACAAAACAGAAGTAACAGTTGGCATCCTTACTAAACAATGTATACCGAAACTTACAAAAGCCCATTTGCAAAAGACACGAAGACAATAGAAAATTATTAAGGCGAAAGCGATACCTGTACGGATTTTTATACATTTAACTCAATATAAAAATCAATGGGCACTCATGTTATTTCAAAATAATATAGTAACAAGTTACAATGCTTCATATCTTTAATAATTTAGAAAAGAAACGAATTAACTCATTAAAATTAATAAAATTATAATTTATAGTTCCAACATCAATCTCCGCGAAAGTTTGTTGCACAGAATTAACATACGAAGATGGGCACAATTCGACTAAAATAGAATAAACGCTAATTACGCGCTCTATAAAATCCAATAGTTCTATAAAAATATAACCAAAAATCTTCTCAGACTAACAAGACTAACAATCACTATATTATTAAAATGACTACAATTTTAAATTGGTTTAACACAAACCTTGACAAAATAGATAATTCCCTTTTGAAATCGATTAAAAATAGAATCAATATTGTATAGAATTGAAATATAATAAATTAATAATATTATTTCTATATGAAAATAAAAGTAACACCTGTTACATATGAAATAATGGGCTAAATTATTCAACTTAGAGTAAGAAAATATCGGCCTGCAAAAGTCGTCATTTAGAAATCTGTGAAAGATAGTTATTTTTAGCCATCGGCCCATATTGTAATGTTAATTAACATATTTTATAGATTAGATTTTATAGATTATAGATGTTGTTTAGCTAAATTTTGAATTCCTATACATTTAAATCGTGATTCACGTAAATTACAATTTTAATTAAATTGGCTTCTTTAGAAATTCTCCTTTATTAACTAACCTGTAAATTTAAAAAAATCTGTTAAGAATTATAAATCCATCTAAGGGCACTGAAATATTATCTTTACACCTCGTCCTTCAATTTAAATAGAATATTGTTTTAAGAATAATTTCTATAACAAGGTAAATCCCTTCTGCTGTTGGACGAGTACAGTATTCTCAAAAAATACATACCCGACAGTCCTCAGAGTGACCCGTAAGAAAACTATTATTGAGAAGTAGTCGGCTTGTTCCCCGCCTGTCAAAAATTAGTGGTAAGGAAAGCAAGATATTGGTGTATTTAAATTAATTAAGGCTCCCCCGTTGATGACGGGGATGCGTAAAAAGATGGATTACGTTCAGATTTCACTTTTATTACGCACTTGTTTTGGATAGACGTTTTGAAAAATGTAACACAACCTGTTAGACGTTAAAAATAATGTAACACCTTTTTCTGTCAAGTATTAAAAATTGCAGCGTGTTTTCTATTTTGAAGTTCCGAAGTATTTTTTGCTAAGTAGACCTTCTTTTGGATTCCTGATTTGGTCATCCTGAATAGAAAAGCTAACCGAAATTGTATAAAAATAAACACCGGGCGTGAAGTAATTTTACGATTATTCTGAAATATAAATTGGCATAAAAGGAAAAAAGACTAAATATCACCCTAACTTTTACGATAGAATTGATGTAATACAAAGAAAAGATCGTTTCTTAACATTCAAGGATCTGGTAATCTAATGTAGTAACTAAAACAATATTTGGGTTAAAACTGTGTAACTTTAATAAAAATTAAACGTTTCGAAAACTATTTGTCTTCTTTTTCAATAAAATTGACAACTAAAAATTG